>OMNV01001330.1:22718-43949 GCA_900303265.1 Brotula barbata | reverse complement strand
GGGGGGGGGGGGGGGGGTGAAGGACATAGTCAGGTCTGCTGACTGATAAACAGACTCCTCTTTGTGTGGATAGACACACGCACACACATGGTTAAATGTTGACAGGGACCTATGCATGACTCTGCTCCTCATGATCCTGTGTTCTCCCCTTCTCCTCCTCTTCCTTTTGTTGTTTTTTTCTGTCTTCCTGCATAATTGGAAACAGCAGTCTGAAACTAAAGAATTTAATTTTTTTTTCTTTCATCACACACACACACACACACATACACATGTGTGTGTTTCCCCCTCCTCCCCCATATCTGTGCCAGGCAGCTGTTAGGAGGCTTAAAATGAGGGGGAGTTGTTCCCGGAAAAAGAGTGCGTGCGTGTGTGTGTGTGTGTGTGTGTGTGTGGTATTGGTTGCATTTCCAAAAAAGGAGTCTTCTTTGTGTAAGAGAATAACAAAAAGGCAGCCGGAACCATAAATTATTTTGATGTTTAAATGTCAGTTCCCTCATAAGTGTGTTTGTGTGCGTGCGTTTGTGACTTGTGACCTATTTATATGTTTTGCCTGTCATCTCCTCTCCTCCCCCACAATGACTATGTGCAATATGGGTGCATCACTTCACAGTCAACACTAGAGGTGCCATAGCCTCATAAATGGAAAAAAGAAGTGCATGTGGTCGCCAGAGAGCAGCCATTTTACAGTTTCCACACCAGACCCCATTTTATGAATCAGACATGATGTCAGCATAGCCAGGCCTGATTCCATTGGCTAGAACCGTCTTGCACTGTAGTTATTATGGCAAGCTCACACACACAGTCTCTCTGTCTCTCTCACTGGCTCTCCATCTCCCTGTTACACACACACACTGACCTAGTGACACAAAACTGAGCTTTCCAGATTAGTCCTTAACATGTTTATAGAATGACTATACTTAATGTCTCAATATTATTTGTAGAGGTATTTTCCTATTTCTCTATCTGGAAGATATTTTAAGATGATTTTAGATGGTCCTGCTCTCTTGTTTCTCATTTGAAGCTGTTTACTCATAGAAGCCAGTCATCTCCTCTGTGTTCCCACCTATCTTTTTAGCTGTGTATTGCATTGCTGCTTTTATTTATGTTGCTTCCTTTCAGCTGTCTGTGGATGGATTTTCCTTGTCTCTGTGTGACTAATGGCTGGCTTCCTGCCTCAGTTTCCTGCTCTCAGCAGGGACCTGGGACAAAGTGTGGGTCACACAATACTATTTTTGATAATGATAGCTGTTAAGACTGACATAACAGGAACTATCTGAAGAAAAAGAAAAAAAATGTACACAGTTGACAGAGAGATAAAAAAAACAGAACATATCCCCACAAGGTTTGGCTGAGACAAAGTGAATGATGGTTTATTATGGAAAAATAGTTTAATCAAGGTGTCAGAGGCCGACTGACTCAAACAATGGTCCCCATTCAGGCGACTGTTCACTGTGGACCATTTGGCTAAATGGATGAGGAGCTCATTAAAAAGCCTGGACAGAGTAACATGCTGTTCCATGTATTGGTCTCTATTATCTGGACTTGTCAAGTGGATGAATGAGTAAAAAAAGGCTATTCTGTCATTATCACTGTGGTCTAAGACATTTTGAATAATCAAATGTGCTGTAATGTAATCACCAGTATGTGGTGTGGCCAGATTAATTTTTTCAGTTCACTAGTCACTTCATGACTAATCATATCATATGAAGACATGATTCATCATATTAAGAGAAGAAAAGGAACAAAATACAGTGTTAATTGTGTCAGGATTTATGGCAATCTCTGTGTGCTTTCCATTAACATTTCTGTACCTTTCAAACTGTCCTTTTAAATGTTTCAAAGGAAGTTACCAAGAAGTAATGTCTTCTTTTCATCTGTCTCTGCCTCTCAACACACCTCTATAAGCCAAAAAAGAGCAGGACGGTGGAGAAGAAAAGAAGCAGATGCAAAAGAAGAAGGTGAAGGAGCTGAAGGTTCTTGACTCTAAATGTTCACAGAACCTCTGTAAGTTCAGCAGCAGATGCTCATTTCTTTGAATAGCATAAACCCTAACCAATGCCATTGTTGTTGCACTATATTTCAACTCCTTTGTTGAAATTGAACGTAATATTAAATAGAATTGAAACTTAATATTTATTTTATTTCAACTATCGAGCCACCCACATGTTGGTCCGAAAAAAATAAATACAGATTGACCTATTGTTTTTCGTGTTTTTTTTAAATATAGCAATTTTCCTGGGATCATTCCGTCTCCCGTATATTGAAATCAAGAACGCCATTCTGGAGGTTAACGAAAAGGTCCTTACTGAGTCCTTGGTTCAGGTACAGAGCTCAACATCTGCTTAAAATAGGTTTTCATGTTTTATATTTATGCATGTATGATGTAAATGTACTGTTAATGCTTTGTGTAATTACCTTATTTCTTCATGAAAAGAAGTGCATGAACTACATTAACCTATAATTAATAGGGTCGAGTTAATCCAAATCACGCTGAAGGTTACTGATCTTTGATGCACACATAAATGTCTCCACATGCTGTTAGTCATGGATATTCTCCTTTTGGTATCATGCAGAACCTTATCAAACAGTTGCCGGGACCAGAGCAGCTGAGCATCCTGGGAGAGATGAAGGATGAATACGATGACTTGGCTGAGGCTGAACAGTTTGGAGTAGTGGTGAGGAAAAAATGCCCACACTTATACAAATGACTAAAACAGTTGTTATTTTTATCATATTATCAAATATCATTTCATAATATACAGAAGTTAATGTTGGAAAGCCACAAATTTAATGGGGGAAATCAGTATGCTGAAAACTCAAACATAATGAATGCATGTGAAGTGTGATTGGAGATGCTGATAGGAGGTCTTATTTCTTTCAGCATATTTGAGACAGAAAATGATCAGTTGAATTCTTCGTTCAACTGTGGAAGATGGGAGCTACGCATTAAATTTTCTCCTGTGCACACAGTAGTGTGCCTCTGTACCAAGGGGCGACTGGGGATTAATATCCATTCTAAGCAACTCTCTTTTCTTTGCCCAGATGTCCAATGTAAAGCAGCTGATGCCAAGGCTTAAGGCAATCTTGTTCAAGCTGCAGTTTGAAGAACAGTTGAACAACCTCAAGCCAGATGTAGTGTCTGTGACAGCAGCCTGTGAGGAGGTGAGGAACAGCCAGACCTTTTCCCAGCTGCTCCAGATCATCCTCCTTGTTGGCAATTATATGAATGCGGGCTCCCGAAACGGCAAAGCATTTGGCTTCACCATTTCATACCTATGCAAGGTAAATTCAGGTGTCATCATACACACAGAAAACTCCACACTTTGTTGTTCATTATTATTATAATTATTATCTATTATTTGTTTCTTTATTATTTTGAAATATTTTAAATCAGAGTGATGAAATTGCCCAAGTTTACTTTTCTGCCTTCATCACTTGTTGGAAATTTAAAGTCAATGATAAAACACTGCCAATGTGTTTAAAAAACAAAACAAAAAAAAAGCGCTGATTGTTGAATGTTGTGGCTTTTGCATGATGACACTTTTGACCATGATCTAGCCAATTCAGTCTAATGCAGAAGTTATCTCTGTAATATTGGCTTTTCAGACAATTATGTTATGTATGAAAGAAGGAGCTGGGACCCAGCTGGATCAACGTATATTTTGTCCTAAAATCCCACTCTATACCAGAAACCAAATTTTTTTAATTAAATAATAAATTACAATTGTTAGGCTACTGATCATGAAATGGAAAGACAAGTTTACATTATAGTTGAACGTCAAAGCCTACTTTTACACATTCATTTGCATATTTGTTCATGGAAATGTCTGCAACATTGAGTACATGAAGGCACTTTGGATTGATGACATTTCTTTGTCTGTTTTTGGAAAACAACCCTTCCTCTAATCAGCTGCGTGACACCAAATCAGCTGACCAGAAGCAAACACTGCTCCATTTTATTGCTGATGTGTGCCAAGAGCAGTATCCTGAGGTGATGACGTTCCCCGATGAGCTCATCCATTTGGAAAAGGCCAGCAGAGGTACAGGATATCCAATGGTCCCCAGAACTGTACTTCCTTATCCATTCATATTCACTACAATGAATAACATTTCCGGATTCCATCTGTTGTACTTTTTGTCACTGCAGACAGCATTGTACACTTGTCTGTAATTAGCACCCTTTATTTGCTATAGTTATTTTCTCTTTCACATCATCTCACGTAGTCCACCGTGAGTATAGTAAATGTATTCTGTTTTATGTATATCTGTCTATGTCCCAATATTTGCAGTATCCGCAGAGACACTTCAGAAGAACATAGAACAGATGGGTAATCAGATCAAGAACCTGCAGAAAGATCTGGAAACATTCCCTCCTCAACAAAATGACAAAGATTTGTTTGTGGAGAAGCTATCCATATCCTTCTCATTCAATTAAACATTTGCCTTAAATAATTATACTGTTTCCTAAAATTAATCTTAGTTTGTTAAGTAAAACTGTAGTGCACTATGTGATTTTGTCCAATGGTTTTATGTTCCTTAATGCAATGTTGTCACAGCTTTGTGGGCATTGCTCATGAGCAGTATGAGAAGCTGGCGCTGATGCATAAGAACATGGAGAAGCAGTATAACGATCTGGGAGAATACTATGTCTTTAATCCCAGAAAAGTATCTATAGAGGAGGTCTTTGGGGATCTCAACAACTTTAAGAACATGTTCCAGGTGAGTTTTTGATGTCAATGTACAAACCCATGCACTCATCTGTTTCAAAAGGGCAGGTGTGGTCTTTAGTCTGCCCTAACCACCTTAACTGTGACACACATGCACTCTCACTCAGTCACTCACAAGCAGTGGCAACAACACAAGGCAGGATAATGCAGAAGAGATGAAAGAGTAGAGCTAATCCAGGCGGAGGAAAAGATGAAATGTGCACCTGTGTATGCTGACATAATAATGGATGTGTGTCATTTGTAACATCGGGTTTTGTATTGATTGCTGGGTATATCCAAAAGGAGGGCTATTGGAAGAGTTAACAGCCAGTTAATGTGGCTAAGTGCCATCCACTGATGTCCCTGTTTAGCTGCATAAGCATCCCATGAACCTGTCGTATCTGTCCCTACACGTTTTAGAACCACATTTCATAATACTTATGACATTCATGTCAAACTCACAAAATGTATTTAAATACATACATTGTCTTCTGTCATGCCCTTACCCACAGCAAGCTGTGAAGGAGAATCAAAAGAGGAGGGAGGCCGAGGAGAAGATCAGGAAGGCCAAACTGGCCAGAGAAAAGGCAGAGAAGGAGAAAGAAGAGAAAATGAAGAGGAACCAGCTCCTTGACATCAATGCAGGTCACACTGGTTGAATGATATCTGTGTGAAAGAAAACACATTTCCTCGAGATCCCTGTTGGGGAGGGTCGGTGTCCATGCTTCCACTGTGTGTGCACGTGCGTGCGTTTGTGTGTGGAACTGTTTGACTGCTTATAATGTTTCAGGCCTTTTGTGGATACGTAATTTACTTCCGCGGAAGAGAACACAAAGTATATAAATCTTATAGTACTCACTAAAAACACGTTCCCTTTCTTTTAGAATGCAATAGAAAATGTGTGCATTCTCAAACTCATCCATGTTAACACACATTTAAGTATCCAATTTAGCCTTGGAGACATTCATATGTACACAGACATTTTCCCCTTTTTCTCAGGCTCTGACCTACTTTCAGTACATTCTGCTCTGGTTACATTTGGATTCTCCTGGGACTCCACATTTCTACACTTAAAATTCCTTTTTACTGCAGCCTGTCCGTTTTTTTGTGCATGCTTGTATACAATATCTCCCTGCATGCATTTTTGTTTTCTTACTATCTAGTGCCTTTCTGCACTATTTGTGTATGTGTATTATCTTAACGTTTAAAAAGTCGTTCTGCCTTTTCTGCTTTTGCTCTATGTTCCAGCTGGCTTCCCTGCTTGTTTTTCTTGGTTTTGTTCCAATTCTCCGTCTTTCCTTTTTCTCCCCCTTTGTCTGTCATTCATTTAAAGGGCACTTAAAGATGCAGCAAGCTTTGAGTACCGAACAGGCATTTTATGGTAGAGTGTAAGATAGTCAAATTTAATTTACAGCTGCTATAGTTATGTAGAGAAAACACTGCAGTTCTTCAAAATGTGTGTGCATGTACGTTAGAGGACTAAAGGTCATTTGCATACAGGTGGCATAATTGCCTTTATAGCCCAAAGGCTTTCATCATACCCTTATTTAAATATCAACCACACTCAAATTCATATACACAAACACACCTGGTCGTTGTCCTGTATTTGTTTATAACCTTCAGATTTGGATGGCTACACAATAGGTTAGTTCTGCTTTTCTGTCACACACCCAAAACTTCTTTGTGCTTTATTCAGTCTCTCTCCCGCCTTTCAATTCACATAACCGTACTATCTCACACATTCTTTAACTGTTACTCACTTTCTGTCCCTCACTCACAATATTCCTTTGTTGGGTGAACCATGGAAGGTCAGTGAATGTTTGCAGATTGTGGCCTTGCTTTTCCCGTGTGAGACAGAGAGGCAGTCCTTTTTGACTTCACACATAGTAGTTGGCATGTGATATTATGAACAACTGTTCTTATATTTTTTTATTTTCCTTAGAAAGCAAAACAGACTTAGAACAGACTTTGGTGCCATACCCACCAAGTCAGATTTTAGCCCCCATTTGGTCTTATAAATGCTGTCTACTATTGTCGTAAGATATGTATAATCCCTTTCTGTCAGCTGTTCCTTATTTCTACAGCTAGGTGTCAGCACTGTCTGTAAAAGAAGGTGTTCGTGTGTGGGTGTTATGTATTTGCTAAGGGGTGTGTTGTATGTGAGAGATACACATCCCCACAGATGCTGGTATGAGAACTGCCACTAGGAGTGCTCAGGCTCTATCCAAAGACCAGTGAAGGCACTATTATGGGGGAGGGTAGGAAAAAGAGAACAGGACAGCAGATTGAGGATTAGACCATGATGTGATTTGTACAAACTGTGGGAATAGAGGGGAGGAGAAAGGCACAGGCTGAGCGAGGGGATGAGATGGGATAAGCTTAGGTAGCCTGATGTCTCATCTTAAGTTACTGTGAGAGAGAGGAATCATCATAGAGGAACAGTTGTTATAGATTAGAAATGAAGAACATTTAGTTTTTTCTCTAACCCAGTTTTATCTTTCTCATACTGTTGTCTGTGATTGTGTTTGTAGTTTCTCTGTCAATTTGTCCCACATCTCTTATTGTGAGACTGTAAACATCCATTAGGGGTGCTATTGCTCCACACAATGTACACCCACCCCCTCTCTCCCTCTCTCTCTTCACTGATCTAATACTATCACACTAATTAATTAATTATTGGTCTCAGTTGATTGATGGTTTCATTTGTTTATTATACCACATGTGCATGTTTGTGCTTGTGCTTGTGCTTGGCTATAGAGTCCAGTGGCCCTAAGACATTCTACTTTTAGCTCACAGAGTTCACGATGGTCAATAATTCCCATGCTCTATAGCTACTGGATTCTTTATTGACGCCAGTACGTATTAACAAACAGGCTTTTGTATTTGACAGAGAGGGAACAGTGGTTTAAGCCATCCATGTGATCAGTGTGAGTGGAAATGTGCTAGATCTATTTCCCCTCAGGGAACAAAAACATGACCTACATCATTCAGTTCTATTAATTCAGTTCTCCAGTTTGTACATTGAGTGGTGTACGTGAGCTGTGCAAAGCTTGGCCCTTGCCATGTTACTGTGTGAGAGAGAGACTCCCTCTGACGTGACTAGCGACACCATAGGCCATCTGCTGTTGGGCTTACTCCAGGATTAAATATTGTGTGCGTGAGAGAGTGTCTTTATGTTTGGGGGTTGGTAGGTGACCGCATAAACCTTTAACCCAGAGCCCCTTTTTCAGACGGCTTCCTGTCTATTTAAGTTCAAAGTAAAAATAATTAAAACCATCTGCCTGAGTGTTGTACCACTGAATCTGTGTACAAATCAGTCCTCACAGCAATCAAACACTTTTACACTGCAGCATTACCACTGAAGAATACATGCACTGGTTATCCCGTATTGCCCTGCTTTCACCAGGTCAACACCTGGTGGCCAGACTTTGAGGATGCATGGAGAATACAGACATAAACACACAGGAAATTAGACCATAATTCTCCATAACTCTGCTTGTTCATATACAAATGTTCAAGGTCTCTTTCAAATCATGGCTTGTAAACTATGATTATATGGAATGTGTATTATTAAGATTCTGAGTTTAGTCTGAGTGGGTGTTTCTAATCAGGGTTTCTAGCTGTGACAGTCTACTCAACTAGGTCGCTGCCTATCTAGGTTAATGTATCTAATTAGCCACCATGAGCTTGTGACCCCCTTCCTATGTGTGTCAGAGAGAAGCAGGGATAGGTAAATGATTTAGCCAAACCACCAATCACTGTCCTGCTGTAGGAGGGAAAAAGAAAGATATATAATTGTCTTGATTGAAGGGGCATGGGGGAGTTGGTGCAGTGGTATATGGCATCAGTAAATAATATTTAAAATGTTAGTCCATGACATAATCAAGTGTTTCACTGTGTTGATTCAATGTTCATATCCTGTTTTTATTGTTGTCTACAGAGGGTGATGAAACTGGTATCATGGATGGCCTCTTGGAGGCACTGCAGTCTGGCGCTGCTTTCAGGAGGAAGAGAGGTCCACGGCAAGCAGGTACACACACTCTTGCAGGACAGTAAACATGTAGATGTCTCATAACATTCAGTCTTAATTGAATTAACAATGATTTTTCCTTCCTGCTTCATACTGTATCATAGTATAACAGACACACAGCAGACTGTCTATATCACTGTTTCTGTCACAACACATTTGGTTTTCTCTGCATCTATGGTCCATCTGTTCCATTGAGACTTAGGGGTGTGGCATAGTAGCAGGCAGGCAAAGCCAAATCCCATTTTCCTGGCGCAAGAACAAAACAGGGAGGGTGCCAAGTATTTATGTGGGTAATAACATTCTTAACAGAAGAACAACTGGACCAAAGTGTGGGTTGAAGGTGTGAGTGAGTGACATTTTAGTGAAAGGGCAGTCAGACATCTATTGTGAAAAAATTGAAAATCATAATCTTTTCCACCTAATAGTGAGTCAAAAAATACAACACTGTGTGTGTCCAGTTTGTGGGGCCAACTGTGGTGTAGTATTGAATTTTATTCAAGTCCTTGTGTTGGGGAGGTAAACTCATAGACTCATAATTTGGATCCTTAGCAGACTAGAGTATGTTTCTGCCTCTTTCTCTGCCGTTTGTTTTAAATCATACATGTTGAATATTTTCTGGCTTTCATGTGCCAGTAAGCCTGTGTGGATGGTAATCAAGTTATCCTGAGCTGAGAGGTACAGTAACTTAGTAACATGACTCCCATTATGTGTGTGTGTGTGTGTGTGTGTGTGTAACCATGTGAGTGGGAATGTGTCCAACATCCATTAAGAGAGAGGGAGACAGACTGTGTGTATGTGTGTGATCACACGCAACTGTGTGTGGGTTGACTATTCACACATAAGAGTGGTAGGAGGAGAGTGTGTGCAACCCAATCCCTCCTTCAATAGAAGCCAGATGTGAAGCGGCGCTCCAGAGTGGATATTTGGAATAGCTCATGGCCAGAGGCGAGTCAGAGCTCTGTTTCTCTCTTTCTTTCTTTCCTTCTTTCTTTCTTTTTTGGTTGCACACTCTATTGACCAACACACAACTTCATCATCACTAAACTGGTAGAGACACCTGACAACAGTGATGAGAAGAAATGGAGTGAAATAGAGTAGCCAGGGAAAGAGTACATCATGAGAAAGAGTTGGGGCCCACTTGAGGGCTCAGTCAGTCACCCCTTACGCTGTCTGGCCACCTCACAGTCCTAACAGGAAATACCTAAATGTTTGTGGATGTGAGTGGAAAGAACATCCTTTTTCTTAATACACTTCTCTCTGTAGTAGAGAAGATGAGGAAAATAAGTCAGTGTATGTATTATGTCGCTGCTCAGTACCTCCCCTCCATCTACCCCCAGCTTGTCATTTTTATTTTCCACGTGCTGACATTCAGCATTTTCCATGGAAAGTGTGAAGCCTCTGTGTGTTTTTTTGGCAAATTTTGTAGTTTATTTTTTCCACAATGACGCTTTAAGGTTGTTCCATTCCAGTTACCCACATTGTTCCTTACAGCTGGAGAGGGACCTAATCCATACAACAAGGATGTACACACCAACACAGACAAAGTCTTTGTGTGGGTGTGGGTGCGGGTGCGGGTGCGGGTGGGTGTTTAACTGTTTGGCTGAGTCAGAATCTTAATTTAGCTGTGCCAGAGTTTGAGGCACATCCTGACTCTGGCTTTCCTGCTGTATGTCTGATACCACAGACAGCCTACATCAGAAGAATAAAAACACCCCTAGTTTGAGTTTTTAACTATAAACAATAACTTTATATTCGTATCAGTGATGGCCCCTGTCTACTGTTATTACTTATATATTATGTTTGTTTGTTTACAGAATGAATCAGTCTGTAATAAGATAATAACAAAACAAACAAAATCAGGACTCAAAAAATGATTTATTTGTTTTCTAATAGTCTTTCTTTTTTGAAGCCATGCTATAACCATTGACTTCACAACTAGAAATGTGTCTCCCTCTTTTTGCATCCCCTCCTCTTCTCATTCTTCCCTTCCCAGCTGTGAAGTCTGCATACGTCACACACAGGACGATTGACGGCCTGTCAAGTGTGTTGTTTCGCTCTTTGTGTCACAGCAGTGTGAATGAGTGGATAGCCACGAGGCTGTGCAGGCAATATACCCCCTCACCTTTGACCTGTCACTGAGCTCCCTCAGATGTGTGTGCGTGCTTGTAGAGAATGAGCAGACTGCATGGGACAACGTCAGCTGCCTCCCCGCCGTCTGTCCCCCCCCTTCCAAAAAACACACACATGGACAAAAATGCACACCAGATGCTTGCATGCCAACACAAAGACACACATGGATGTTTGAATACCAATACACCCAAATAGAATGTAGACTAGAACAGAATGTAAAGCTGTATTTTAGTACTGAATACTTTTCCAAACATTATCACAACCTGGCTTTGTGCTTCAGTTTTTAATAGCCATCTCTGCTACATCTGTTTTATTTACATGTATGTGTGCACATTTGCCTGTTAAACCATGCAAGTGTGCTTGCATGTAAAGGAATGACGTGTCTAAACACTCACTATAGACCCATCTGCTAGGTCACCACCCCAGCCTAAACAACCAATAGCGGTAGCAGCTAATTGACAAAGCACCAATCACAACAGAGGGACAAAGATAAAGGATTGGCAACAATAGAGGCACACGCTGGCCCTGCAGACGGTCTGCCACGACAGAAAAGAAAAGAAAAGACCCCTGGAATGATCTGTGCTTTCACAGCAGATGTTGATACAGACATGCAACCCCACAGCACACAGACCAATAGGAGAGGTCCCACCAATCAAACCACCTCTTATGCGGTGGTGACGTCACACGCAATCTTAGTGAGACAATACAGGGCAGTGAGACCGTAACAAAGAAAATTTGTGACTTTGAATCCATGCCCCTCCATAAACAAAAAGACATAAACTCTATCCTGCGGTGGTGCTACATGACATCACAGTTTCCCACAGAGCAGCAGCGTGTTTCCCATTGCTGCCTGAGGAGGGCACCATGGCTTCCTCTTTAACCTGAAACAATATGATGGAGCTCCAGTCTACATCTGCAAATGCGCCATCATCCTGCACTGTTACAAATGTGGTTTTGTCATTGTAGCATTGCTGCAGCTATGTCACTGCTGTACTGGCAACCAACCAAGACCATAGAGATCCTTACAGTCCCCCAGTGTTTCATCATGCTTCATCTCTATTTATTAGGCTGTTGAGCAGGTATATTGTGTGAATATTAGGTAGGATTGCTCTGTGAATCAACCTCAAGCAAACCAGGGAGCCATGTCCTCATTTTCCTTTCATCTCTCCCAAAGCCCTTTTCTCTATTTTCCCCTCATATGGCCAACATATGCAGGACAACAAAGCTTTCTGTCCTTCATCAACCAGTCATTATCAAGTTTCCTGGAGTAATGATTTAACAGCTTCACTTCACAGATTCACCACACGTAACTCTTACAACCTCGCAGCCATTGGTAAAGTCTAAAATTCTTTGTTGTGACATCTCATTTCCCACCAGACCATGAGCCAAGTGGATGGAGAATTTATGCAGAGTCCTTAATTGATGGTTACAACAGCTATGACAAGGATTTACAGATTGAAAGAAATGTGTCTCTTATGCTTACGGGGTAGAACAATACAACGTGTTTTGTATCAATCTCTGTATGATGTAAACTGAAAGATATTTCCGCTTCATTTCCCTCGGATCGTAGTTAGTCTGATTGAGACGATGTTAAAGAACATTGATTTTCTGCTAATGTATTTAATATAATCGAATATTGTAATACACAGTGATGTCATTAGAAGCTGAATCCATTTATTTTACATTTATTTAGAGATACATAAGAGTAGTACGCCTGCCGTGTGTGTTTACAGTGACATTTTAAAATCTGCAAAGTTCCCTTTAAACCCAATTTTGGGGCTTTAGTTGCCAGCCTTTATAGAACTTTTATATGTGTTTTTTTTATTTCTATGTAGAAAAGGCTTGATGCCATCCACACACAAATACTTGTGCGCATGGTTTTTATTAGTTGGTTTAAATTAGTAGATCTATGGGAAAGGATGAAAATAACTCGTAGCTGTTGGGACAGCTCTGCATCAGCAAGGAGAGGTTATGGTCATCTATTGTCGCTCCATTGTCTGTGCTGATCTTTTAAGAAGACAAGTTGTCTGTTAACAGGACCATAAATATGTGTTTGTTTCCCTTTCTCTCTTTCTACCCACATCCCACCCCAACTCCCCCTTTCCTCCCCAGACTCAATTGTGTCTTTGTCACAGCTAGTTCTGGAGACCTGCTCGGTAACATTTTTCTTTCTCTCCACCAGAACCATGTACAAGTTGTTTCATACCATGGTGTTTTTGCATGTGTGGATTTGCATCGTGTCATGGATGGAATGAACTGCCTTGTCCTCATTTACCGAGAAACACTTCATGTTATTGTGTGCTTTGTGATTGTGTAATCAGGTTTGTCCTAAGTGATGTTAAAATGTTCTTTTAAGGCACAAATCAACATCAAGCATACGTACACAAACTCCCACTGACCTAAATAATGTAATATGGCTGCCGCTGCACAGCTGTGCTCCCACGCAGGAAAATGTCGAGTGGGAAAGGATAGAGTCATAGGAAAGGAGAGGAGAGAGAGAGATAAAGACAAAAGTGGTGCTGTGTGGGAGTAGAAGAGAAAATGAGGAAGCAGGTAGAATAAGCACAGAGGCATCCTTGGGGCACAGGCTGTTACATCCTGTGTCTGTCTATCCTTGCGCTTTCTTTACTTCTTCCTCTCCCCTCTCTGAATCCGATATTTGTATGTGATCCATTTTGCAGTTTATTTCTGTCACATCTTGTCATTTTTTTTGTAGCACACTCATCCTTTAATTTCACCATTGATGTTCTTGTTTCATTCATGCATATATTTCATGTCCCTGCAGCATAAATGATCCTGTGTCACTTCTGCCTTTCCAGTTTTTTGAAGGCATAACCTCTGTCACTGTCATTAGCAGCAAGTTGCTCCAAATATTGCACTAAATTCCCACATATATGTAGCCAAACCACTTTGTTATTTCTGTGTTGGTGTGGCAGTCAGTGCATGTGCGTGTGTCCATTTTGTGCTATAGTTTCAAAACACACACTCGTGCATTTGTGTGTTCTGCCACCCACTGTTGTGCCTCTGTGTGTGCTGATCAGTCTCAATCTTATTTAACTGTTTGCCTGATATCAGGTACCTACGACGATCTGTTAGGGTCATATTTTTTTATCTTTTTTTAGCGCAGCTCAGGGGACAGGTACATTTTTGAGAAAGAACTCAGAAATGTGTAGGTTTTTTGAGAGAGAAATGTTGCAAATTTCTAAGTTGAGAAAATAGTCGTAAATATCCCAGAGAAACAACTGTAATGCTTAGACTACAAATATTAAGGCAAGACAAATCAGTAATGGCGCCAAGTAAACCTGAATGGAAGTTTAAGTTTGCCTACATTATTGCCTCTTCTAAGTTAGTGTGATGTTTCGTCCTGAATAGATCAAGTTGACAGCACCGTCTCTTCAGAGTCCATATACTTATGATAATATTGTGAATCCGGTTTGAATACAGAAGTAGATCCATTTTACTAAATTTGGTTCCAAAGTATATTTTTACATAATCTTCGGTGTACATGCTTCTGCGTTTGACAGTCGTACTTGACTAACCAGCTCCATGGCATTTTTGAATTTATAACTTTTTTCTCTGTAATTTACTCCATCCCCTCACCTTCAGTTAAAAAAATGGCCTTGATGCACTGTTGTTGGTATCTGATGTGGCGTTCTATGGTTACCTGACGTGTTTTTACATACTGTGTCTGTCGCATGTACATCAGATTTGTCACTTCAAGGCATGAACCAACATGCATGCTGATATGCATTGATGCAAAAATGACATCAATCTAAATATGACTAATTGTGTTCTCTCAACCTCACTGTCTCCCTCTCTGTCTCTCTCTCTCTCTCTCTCAGCAAACCACCGACGAGCTGGCCATGCAGTGACCAATATTCTAGCCAAAGAACTGTTGCAGGATGACACACCTTCATCAAGCAAATTGACCACTAAGAAGAGAAAGACCGAGGAGAAGGAGGAGCCTAAGCTTGAAGGGGCGGAGTCTTTAGAGGAGCTACTGGAGGCTGCTCCCGTTCGGTCAAGTTAGGCCAAATTAGGCCACCTGATGATAAAGTTGTTCAGGAGCCAATGAGACCCAAATTCAGATCCATTTCTTAGCCATCCCAGGCTGCTGATATAAATCAGTTGTAATATGCCATCACATGGTTACACATCACACAATCAGCTCCATGAAAAGAGGTCACTCCTCCTCTTCATGTGAGCATCTTAACAGAAAAACTGTGTCTTTGGGTTGCACAGAGATGGGCAGAATGTCTCGCGTTGTCCTTTGGACCTTTGCCGCTGCCATAGAAACTTACACGCCCTCTTCAGCATCTGCACATATCTGTTTGCTGTATCTTTCATAGTTTCTCTTACTGTATCACTTTACTTACCTCTCATTCTTCATCCATGACATTCCAAAGACCTACCCTGGAGAGATCCATCCTTATTGTGATGATGTCCAGTTCCCAAATTTAGACTGGGAATGTCTGGAATTTTGGCACATCCTGCTGGCGCTTCATAGTTTTCTTTAATGCTCCAGGCCAAGACCACTCTTTGCTTTTTTCAGATTATGTTTTTATTATGTCTATCAAACACACTGATTTCTAATTGTCTGATATACTGTATGTCAAAATTCATCATTGTGCTGTATCGTTGAAAAAGTGCCAACCAATAGAAATCCAGTCTTGTCATTTCAGCACATGGGTTTGTCCTGTCACGTTTTCTGTTGGAACTGGTGAGTGCCCTCGTCTAACCACTCATTATCAACGCAAGTTATCACTTGGGTGTAAGGTGTATGCAGTTCTTTGGGGGATTTTCTCACAGAAAAGGGATCACGTTCTCACGTTTGCAAGGGATGATTTAAATTTTCAATAAAAAGTATGGCATCACATACACAAACCTGTCAAAGTTCTGAACGCCACATGTGCATGTGAAGAAAACCTGTTTGTGTCTCTGATCAATCCTATAATATCTGCAGGGGGAAAATGGGAGGAAACAGTTTAACCAAAAACATTTCTTTTTTTTTTTTTCTTTTTTTTTTTGAAGGGCGTTTCCATACAGTCCGAGAGGTTAGCCTGTGTGTGTGTGTGTATATCTTGTCTATATTTAATTTTCTCCAAGTTCCTACTTCTGTGTTTGTGCTTGTGGATGTAGGTGTGTGTGCGTTGCCATCTGTAATTACTGTACGGTACCAACCACACATCAAAAATGCTGGGTTTTGTTAACTGCTTTGTGGTTTTTGTGCTGAGGATATAACACACTGGAAAACTGCCCAAAAACTGCTGAGACAAGGATGTGTGTTGGTAAAATTGTCTGTTTGTGCATGTGTGTTCATCCAGTTCCTCACCCGCGGCACTGCAACAGTAGTTGCTGAATGTCTGGCTTTGCTCTGTGTATTCAGTATCCATCAGCAAGCTTGTTGCCATGATGTCATAGTGTAATATCTGACAGGAAACCTGAAAGCTGCTGACAGCTGCTCCATGCAATATTTATTCCTATGCAAACTTGATAGTGTACATCGCACACACCCGGCCAGCGATGTATAAGCCAAGTGAATGTTTGCAGTGTCTAATAACCTACTGATTCAACGTCAGGGCTTCTCATTGATGGCAGTTGAAGAAAGTCCTCATAGCCTCCAAAGGGTCAGCAGTTAAGGGATCAAACGGTGTATTTTTTTAAAAGAAAGCATTATTATCATGTGTCCGATATATAAAAACTTAAATCTCTTGCCATGGAACAGTTTGCGCTTGAAATACACGACGAGCCTGATTGGGCCTATGAGGATCTTCATGAAGGTGCAGGTCCTCATAGTTGTTGTCTATTGCTGGTGCTTCATTATAAGAAAGTAACATTCCAAATGAGTGCGTGTGAGCATAGCCGTACTGTAAAGTGTAACTGGGTGAAAGCCGACCTGTGCCTGGTCTTGAGGACAAAATGTGGCGACTCAGATATTGTGCCCATGACGAGTGGACTGAAACGCAATGGCCTTCATAATTGAACATAAGGTGATTGCAAAATTGAATATGGAAACTTCACTGGAATATAATTTGTTTTCTGAAATCAAGTCATTCCTTTTGTTTGTTTTTTCTTTTTTAATATTATTTTCTATGTGGATTTTTATGGTTTGATTATTTTAATGTATTTGAATGGAGACAAGATTTTTTTGAGAGAAACATCGCTATATGTATACGGAACAATGCACGTATGTCTGTCATTCTGTTTGCTGCACACAACCATTAAAAATGTCTTAATAAATGTCAGCAATTTGGCAGTGTGATTGGGGCATTCTTCAGTCATGCCTGTTCTCTTTCGCTCTCTCTCTCCTATTCATGTAAACACATTCTTCTGCTGCGGACAGCAGAAGAAGGAAAACACAGTCGAGTGAGTTATTTTTGTGTGTAGGCCAGGGTCACCAGGCCTCCACTTTTTCCACTACTGGTTGCCAGTGTTGCACCTCATCCCTTCACTTGCACAACCTAACTTGTTCCTTTCCCTCCCTAATTTTTCCCACTTGGCTCGACCTTCCTCAGGAATAACATTTTTAGATTCAGAAAAGTTCTTAAACCTCAATAAGTCCTTGGCTTGAAATACCTCAGGCATGCCAGGCTGTGTCATGCCAAGCAGAATTCCTCTTTATGAGCACTTTGCTTCTCTGAAATCCTTGTTTTGGAAATATTCTGTGTCTGTTGCGAGTCCATCTGCTTTTTATTGGAAAGATAAAACCATCAGTCATTCCTGATCTGGCTTCTCCAATGTCACCTCAGTGGAATATCCAGTTTGGTTTATGCGAGTCTTTCAATTTAGTTATGAGTGTAGTCATAGTTTGTTTAGATATGTTGTGCGTCCAGTATTAAAAATATGAATAATCATTGTTATTATCGTGCCAGTCTGATTTTGTGGCATTTGGTGAACTAGGCTGCTGTCTTTTCACTTTTTCCTTCGTTACCCTCCCTCCCAGTTTAAGCAGACACTTCACTCTCTTTCACTTTACAATAAGTATTTAGACGCACACTCAACACAAGCAGCACACTGTGTGTCACTGTTCCTCCTCTTTGGAGACATAAATAAGAAGACAAGCAGCATCTGACTCCAATCAAGCTTAATTCAATGACATACTGTAGTAGTTGTGTTCATTTTTGACTTGTCTGGGTGTGTGTCTATTATTGTCATTTTAACCACATCTTTTGTACCAGATTAAGTGACTGTGCACTGTTTGCATGTGTATAAGGCGCTGATTGTTCATGTTTCTGAGATTCATAATGGAGAAAACTGATACTGCAATGACACAAGTCTCTAAAAACTTTAAAAAATTGCTTTATTATGTCTTTATTCAACCACTCATCTTAGTGGGTTTTCAAAAGTAAACAGTTTGAACTACTTTAACCACTTAATACAAGCAGAGACATAAACAACATTCAGGATTTGCAGTTTGAAGGGATTTAAAGAATTCACTCAAAATTAAAGTTCTAGTCCTCCTTTTCTACAACTTCATACCTTCATGCTGCAAAGAGAGCACTTATATGTCAGTACACGAAGATGAATGTGTGTGTGTTGCCTGTGGGTATCTTTTGCCTCTATTTGAAAGGATTCAGCTGTATTAGTGAAAGAGGGAGTGAAGGGACGGACAGACATGTCAGTACAGGATGAACTAAGGCTTTGTAAATAACTTAACAGATTGTGAACAGGAAAGAGATGAATAAAGGATTTTAAGGACTGAAGGAGAGATCTCGGTGGGGCAATAATGCAATGAAAAACTTAGTGGGAAAGCTGGAGAATTACTGAAATAAAGCACGCATAGTGGATGATGGACTGGTTGGTTGTGCAGTGATCAGAGGACAAAAGCTAACATCTGTGAGAGCAGGGAGGGCAAAACATATTTGAAAATCTTTTTTGATACAACGTACTGAACACCTTTGTTTGAAATTTGTTCCTAATCAGGTGTATTACCACCTGTGGCCACATGTTGAAAATGGTCCCACATTAAGACCCAGCTCCATGGTTGACTGTACTGTGTTAGTGATCTCACTCTGAACATGGCGAGTGTTGTTATGCTGAGAGCTTTCAGCTTCAATCCCATTTGGAATTTTCACATAGTTGTGTTTTTCATTCATTTTCAATCCCAATGTACTGCTGTTATTATAATATTTTAATTAGAATAGGAGTGTGTCTGAACATGTGACCTCATTGCACAAAGCTGCATGTGATCATGTTTACACACAATAAGGGTCTGTGTGCACATCCTGTTCAATTTACATGTTCGCCATAGGGAGTTAAAACACGGAGCAAACACTGATGTTTACGTTGGCTCGGGTTGTGTGTCGGGGTTGGGTGTACTTTCAGTGGCTGTAATCATCTGGATGGGGCTGCATGGAGCTCCATAATGATGCCTCATTGCCATGAGTTTCAAGTCTTCCTGATTCCCAGACTCCTCTGGTCTCTTGTTAAGACATTCTGCTGTCACTGTGTGTGTGTGCCCTTAAAAGCATGAAGGGGGTCTGCTGGAGAAAAAGAAGTCAGGACAAAGAAACAGGGCGGTATAATTGGCTTCAGCACTGCCAGACGACACAATGACACAGCCATTGATAGCGGAATGAGTTCCCGGGAGCAGCGGACCAATGAGAGAGCAGGAGACTGTTTTTCAGCGCTCCTGATTGGCTGACCTGAGGAGGCTGTCGGTCTCCAGGTAGCAAAGTGAACCTCGGAGCATATCTGGATGAGAGGAGGCAGGGAGGGAGGGAGAGAGGTGGGGGGGAAGTTTTAGATATGGAAGCAGAAATGTGACCTCAGCTGGGGAAAAAAAGCAAACATAGAATTTACATACAGTGAACAGGTTCTTCTCTTCCTCTCTTCCTCTTCCCGTTCCTCTGAAACACGCACGTCTACAAACACAGAGTGTGTTTACCTCTGGCTGGATCGTCACGGCTGTGAGATAAATGTGCATCATTTGTCTTTGACTTGGCTGTACATCTCAGAGTCTCTCTCTGGATTGTCGCCCTGCTTCTTTTTTCTTTCTTTTTTTTAGATTGCCTCTTTCTCAACTTTCCTGATTCAGGACTGAAATACACAGTATTGTGCCACTAAATCTCATTCCAGAGGAGCCTGGGAGGAGAGTTGAAATGACTGCTGATGAAAATCATTTCGGATGATGATTTGGATTCGGATATGTCTGATTTTTGCATTGTTTTGTCTCTGGATACTCTCTTGTGTCTGTCTGGGCTGAATGTATCATCTCCCTTATAGTCGGCCTTCGTATCTTAATGATGTTCCCTTGATCAAATTACCCGGTCGCTTGTTTGATGCTCTCCACGTGACACACAATTAGTAGACAGTTAACACGGGCCACACAGTGTCAACCGATTGGCTGTGGCCTCAGACTGCTGAGTGACATCTTCATCATCACAGCCCTGCCTGTCGTGACCCTGAAGCATCAGGGTGCTGTGACATCAGCGCTGTCTGTCTTTCTGTCTCATTTATATCTCTGTTTGTCCCGTCTTTCACCTCACCTCTTCACACCTCTTCTAAGCTTTCTACAGCTGACCGTGTGTCCGTTTTTCTCTTTTATGTTGCTCGACCCACTTTTCACTGACCGTCCATCTCATTTATTGATTTATTTGTTTAATTATTTGTCTCCTTGCTGTGAAACTCTAAGCTGTGGCTGTGCTGACAAACAGGCACACAGTCCATATAAGACGTCCATATAAGAGACGGACCGGGCAGGCAATGCAGATGCAAACAGAATTTCAATAAGCACAGGGGGTCACACAGCCACATAGAGGGTCTGTGTGTGATTCCTCCCTCTCTCTCTTTCTCTCTCTCTGCTTCCCTGCTATGCAAGTCTTACCTTTATTCCTTAATTTCCAGGGAAGTGTCTTTTAACAGTTGTAGATCAGATATTACAAATCTTGTGTAAATATAACAGAAAAGACTGCCTTCCTTTCATCTTTCTCTCTTTCTTTCGCTCTTTCTTTCTCAATTTTTTATGTCCCTCACAATACAAGTACCATTTGTCGTGCAGGATCTAGACATCACATTGATAATTTGCTTTGTTTCAAGTCCTTCACTTTCTCGTGTACACACACAGACGTCGACGTGGAGCGGTTCTACGTTGGATAAGTTGAAGTGATGTTTTCGGCCATGTGGAAACTCCCTCAGGCTGTTGTGTCTGTCTGACCAAGTCAGGCCAGAGTCACAAGATTCTGAGGCCTCGTTTGACTATTTGATGTTGTTTGTGTGTATATTATGCATGCGGGTGTGTGTTCATGCATACACTCATGCATGTGTTATTGCTGTTGTTGTCGCACTTTCCTGTCGAAAGGAGGATCGGTCTGTGTGTTTGTGTGTGTGTGTGTGTGTGTGTGTGTGTGTGTGTGTGTGTGTGTG
>OMNV01001330.1:7720-18830 GCA_900303265.1 Brotula barbata | reverse complement strand
GGTGTGGAGATGGTGGTGGGGGTTGAGGATGCCCTCAAACCCTAGTGCCAGATGGAAGCTTTTGATCCTCTGAAAACACACACTCTTCTATCTTGTCTGGCAGATGGGAAGGAAATTACACTCATCTCTTTGTTCTTTCATTTTCTATTTTTCCTAAACTGCTGCAACTCTGTGTGTGTGTGACCTTTATGGAACCCTGTGCTAAACACACGGCATAGAGCTACAACTGAGAGCAGCTGAGAGGGCGACGTGCAGCTACACATGCAGGTTTTAGAGAAATGCAGCACCAACAGGTAGATTCAAGGTGTCAGCATCAGAACAGCTGAATGTGTAGTGATTTGAGGATGATTGGCTTTAATTGTGGGGTTCGTGACCTTTGTCTTTATGGATTTGAAGGCTCCATTCAAAGATCTATGGGCCGGTCGGTGAATATGTCGGTGATGCCCCAATTTATAGAAGTTCAGATGTAAATAATCTGAAATTCATGACATTTTCTAACCACTTTAAAGAGACAAAGGATGTGAGAATGAGATGAAACATCTTCCTCATCTCTTGCACATCTACTGAGGAAGTTATTAATTCTACTCACCTTTTTCTCCACAACCGAGTTTTCATCTATTTCTCTCTCTCTCTCTCTCTTCCTTCCTCACACCTCCTCATTCCTTTCTCCCCGTCTCCCCGTTGTCCCCCCGTCTGACTTCCATCCTCCCAGCTGAGAAAACAGGCGCGAGAGCGCTTGGCAGAGAAGATGAGACAAGAAATAAAGAGAGAGAGAGAGAGAGAGAGAGAGAGAGAGAGGGGCTTTTCAGATGGAGAGAAGAGGGGTTTGCTGCCTTCAAAGGGAGCATTGTGTTCTTTTTCCACATTGCTACAGCTCCGTCTCTGTGATTTAGTCTTGCCGGCAGCCAGCACATTACTGTGTCTTTTTAAATCAGGGTAGTGTTAGCCTTAGCAACGCTCAGGCTCCACTGCTCAATGGCCTCCTCCTCCTCTTCCTCCTCCCCTTCATCAAGCCAAGACCACTGCTAGCTGGGTTAGCGCTGCCTTTGTCTGTGTGAGGCACATTCCCCTCTGCTGAAGTAATGAAGGACAAGAGGCTGCAATGTCATAAATCAGTAACAGCCAGAGGTGAGATTAGAAATGTTGGGATGTAAATAGGATGAAGATGTCTTCATGCTGTCTCCTGAACATTCCTAAAACGTAGCTGCCTGTTGGAGTCGGTGTGTATTTTTGGAACTAGCTGAGTGTGAAGATTCTCTTCTTTTCTCTCCCTGTTAATTTTTCATAAGGCCCATCTCTCTCTCTCTCTGTCCCTCTCTCTCCCTTTCTCTCTCTCGCTCTCTCTCACGCGCTCTCTCGCTCTCTCTCTCTGTTTCTCTCTCTCTCTCTCTCTGTTTCCTGTCTATGATAAACCAGGCTGCCCAAACTTCCATCCTGTGTCTCCTCTAAATGTGTCATTTGGATTTCCGCCTCATCTAAACTTGCTGACATAGTAAACACGTATACATTCCGTCCCTGAGTTAATCCACAGTAAGTCTGTTTTAAGCCTTTATCCTCGTTCCACAGAGCAGAGCTCTGTCCTCCAGCATGTGGTGACCCACAACACACTGCTCCGCACTAAGAGACAGCTGCAGGATGAGAGGAAGGAGGGAGGGAAGAAGGGTTGAAGTCAGAGGAGAAGGAGGATGGGAGGTGGGGGGGAGGGGTTGTTCCTTCCCTTCACTGCACTACCACTGGAAAAAAAAACACTTTAAGTGGCGCGGAAACGCATTTCCTGTCCCGCCACAAGCAGCTGTTACATCACATCCCGCTCGTTCCTTACATGGGCCAGATGTGGCCGGTCTTTCTCACCCTGAAATGAGATCCCTGTTTCCTGTCCCTGTAGCCTGACAGCTCACACACAGAGGGAGGAGGCCGCCCCGCTCCTCTTTCTGTTCACGAGTGCTGAGATTCAATGCTGCTCATCAAATAAGAATCAATTTGTTTATAATGGAGAATCATTAAGGAAAGTTGTCTTTTTTACTAAATGTTAGGGTGAGAGGGAAAAAGTGTGTAAGTGACAAATTTGTTGACTGCCGTATGTGTATGTGTGTGTTGTTGACATGACTGCACACACGTACTATAGATGTGTCACTTTTGGGAGAGTAACTGATGAGACAGTCTGACTAATGTCATTAACACACACAGGCGGCCCATTGTTGACCACCAGCCGGCCTCTTTCCTCCCTCCGTCAGATGACTCCACTTGTTGTCTGTGTGTGTATGTGAGTGCGTGTATAATCGGCGTGAATGTGCCCAATTAAGTGAGATAGAGTGGAAAGAAACAATCTCTATGTTGTGCGGGGTCTCCCCTTTGGGAAGTGCCTCACTTCCTGTCATACTGCAGCAGTCACAGGAAGGAGGAAGTGGATGACACATGGAGTCAAACACTGTGTTAACCTTGTGTTTGAAGCGATTTAAAACCTTCATGAATGAACTGTATGAATTCATAGAGTAAGAGATGAATTTCCCCTCGTTTTGTCGCATCAAACTTGAAAACACACTCAGACCTGCAGTGACTCGGTGTGTCTCAGCCTTGACTGCTTTATTCCCCCTGACTAATCCTCTCGTGTGTGTGTTATGTATGTATGTGGGATGTTCTCCATATTGCTCTGCCATGTTTCCTGCATATGCTTCTTGCAGCGTTCCCTGATTTGACTAATGGCTGCATCTGTTTTTGTTCCAGCAGGCCACGGTGCCTGTACGGTGCAGAGCCTGAATTAAAGCACGCGGTCGATGCCAGGAACTCCGGCCAAAGATACGAGTCAGTAGGCGCAAAATACTTTGAGGTACTGACTGTGACAAAGCATGTCAAGTGTGTGTGTGGTGTTGGTTGTTTGTTCAGTTTCATGTTGTTTGTTCAGTTTCATTGTCTTACTGCTGTCCTCTGACTGTCAGCTAAGTTAGCTTCAGGTGTCCAGAGTGAACATTTTTTGTTGACATGAATTCTGCTCCATGGATGAACGAGCAAATAAATACCAATACATGGGACAGCCTGTCTGTCTGACTGACCCCAGATGTATTCATATCAGGTCTTTAACTATCTCTCAGGTTTCTGTATAACTATTGGAGTAATCAATTGCTTTCTTTACACCATGTGTTCTTACCAAAGTGATCTCTTTGTCCTTGACTCATCATTCAGCGATAAAAGAGTTTTAGAGTTTTGTGTAAATATTTCTTACTCTTAATTTGAATGTTTCAGCCTGATGTCTAGAGTTTGTTATGACTTCATTTAACATCACTGCTAAGCTTTCTGTGTGAATGGTAATCTAACCTTTTTGTGTTTTTTGTCTTTGTGAAGGGACATACAGAAGCAATATTGGAGCAGTTCCCATGGCAACCATGTATACAATGAGAGATGGCGAGAGAAGTCGGCCATTTTGGGTGTGTCTGTGAGCCTGCGGTCCTCCCTTGGTGCGTGAGGTGTTTTTTTTCAGTCATAATAATTTCATTAGATCCAAAATATGATCTCTGTATTTGTGTTTGATTTTGATGGATTGATGTTGTCATGTCGTACACTAATGAAAAATATGTCTTTTTGTCTTTTTATGTTTGTCTCAAAAAACGGAATAAAAGGACATCAACTCTTCTCCAGTCCTCCAGTTCCTCGGTGGCTCCTCCCATCCTCCAACATCTGCTCCAGTGAGTCAAAGCCTGTTTTTTGTTTTGGTTACTGACAGTTCAGGGGCTATTTATAGTTCTATTTATGTCATTGTGCAAGAGCCCAAGGAAGGCACGGCTTGGTCAGGCAATCATGTTTTCAACACCAGTGTTAGCATCTGTGTCACAAAAAAGATCTCAGACTTTTATTTTTAACTGCTGAGGGAACAATGAGTCTTATGGTCTGAGAAAAGCTGAGGAGCTGTAAGGAAATCAACAAGATCTCTCAACTGTCACTCTTCATTTGTGTCCTAATATTTCAGCAGTTATAGAGGCCAAAAGTGTGGGGGAGGGGAGGCTGCTATGTTGATCAGGGGGCTTGCAAACATGATTGCTTGGGCATGCTTGAGTGTCTAATTTGTTGTTTTGATTGGTTGATATGTTGACTAGGGTGGTTGTTTAGATGTTGTAATTAATTACCATGGTAACTGCTAGGGTGTTCTGATTGGTCACTTTTGCTGTGGACAGACGACAGGCTACAAGTAATATTCTTCGCAAAAATACTTTGCTTATACAAAAATACATGAATAATTATCATAATATTTTTTACTAAGTAATCAGCGTCATATGTTTGGTGCAGACAGGTTCAAAATGACAAACTGTAGTTTTACAATCGTTCTATTAGATTAAATGAAACAGCAGGTACACACGATGTTTTAAATGATTTCAGAATCTTTTATTTGAAATGTCAGTGTTCAAGAGAAAATAAAACAGCAAATATAAATATTAGCATAAAAATAAGAGTAACACGGGGTATAGCGTGAGGGCTAAGCATTTAATAAGAAAGATAATACAGCAGGATAGAGTAGTATTAATTCAGCAGCGGACGGACTTACACATATATAATATTTATAATCATTTGTTCATATGGACAGAAAGAGAATGAGAGGCATTCTTTCACAAATGCACAAGATAAAATCACAGCAAAAGAACATTAAGAGGTTACAGAAGGATAGAAACGTCTCCAATATTTTTTGTTTTTGTTTCTTTACAGGGATGACAAAAGGATAGTAGAGAGAAAATGAACACAAAAATATGCGCAACACATATCACAAGTCAACTAGTCTACGTGTCACTGTGTTTACTTATCTAAAGTTATCTTTGTCCTCTTTAACTCATTTATTTACAATGAAGTGTTAGTTGGCTTCCATGGTGCTTAGTTACTACATTGCAACACAAACTGCTGAAGAACATCTCAGATTTTTATTCATGACTGTTTTTTTTTTTTAACTGTGGTTTTCTCACTTTTCTTGAAAAACAAATGCAACACATTCCAGTAGTAAGCCACGCCTTGTGGAATAGGGACTTTAATTTTGAAAATGTTGGTCTTGGTCCCTACTATAGAAACAGCTGGCTCATACCATCGACGGGACTTGTGTTTATTTACAGTGGGAAGAGCCTTCACAGGACCGGAGAGCGGAGGGAGGAGCGAGCGGCGGACAGACTGAGGCGCGTGAGTATCAAAGTTCCTTCATCACCAAGTGGGATCTGTGCTTGACTCTTGACCTCTACCTGGGTCAGTGCATTAGAGGACGTTCAGGGGACGGGTGGGCCAACAAGTGGTTCCTCTTTACATTCAGTGGGGTCAAGCCATGGTTGTTGCCCACCCCTTAGTTAGTCAATGTAACATCACCACCGCAGTCTGTGAACCCTTCACTTCGTCTCTGACCCGGCCTGACAGCTGCCTTTTCATGCAGTTGTGTCTCGCCTGGCAGACAGATGGACGGCAAAGTAAAGGCTGCATATCTTATAGGACAACTCCTCTACGCTATCGAATCGTTATCTTCCAAAGAAAAACGTGTTATCGTCTCGCATCGTGAAGTGCACTCGACCCTTCAGGACAGTGAGAGGGAATACTCCACCAAGGCCCTACTGGCCCGCAAAGTGTCTAGAAACGCCTAAGCACTTAAGTTTAGCACATCTACACATTTCCTTAGAGAACAAAGTGATTACTACCCCTACGTCGTCTCATCTTTAGATTACGAACAGTGCATTTCTCAATGTTTGGCTCTCAATGTGGGGCAATCGGTGAGTGAGGGAAGGACACAAGCTGGTTAGGGAAAGGGGAGGATAGAGGGTGCAGGCCAGCAGGACAACGTTTGTGTCCATCTGGAGAATTGGGACTCCCTGCTGCCATGCCACCTGCACGGACAGCGTGGCCACAGCGGTGTCGTGCCACCCCACCCTTAGCCGGCCCGTCCTCTGGGTGCATGCTCAGGTCGTAAAAAACAGCAAAGATGAAAATCTTCTCTTTTAAACTATGATTACAAAAGTCATTTTGCGTCAAGTAAATGCTACATGTGCATTATGTTGACCTGCGTTTGGAGGGAGGAGAATACGGTTCAAGATGTCCTCCCTCTTTTTTTTTTTTCCTTTTGCAATGCATAGTTTGCAACTCTAAAACTGTATATGTGGTTTTAACCTCAAGGAGCATGCAGAAGAGTTTGTAATACCTGTCAAACATCAGCCTCGTTACACTTCCATATCCTGCAAGGCCAACTCTATATAGGAATCGAATGGATGGCAATCTAGCATAACTTTACATGAACAGATCTCCCTCCTCAGGGAAACAGCACAATAAATCCAACATGAAGGACATTAACATTTTATCTCTGAATACATCACTCCGTACAGCCTTGTTATCCCAGCAAGGTTTCTTACAACGACTCATTAGATTTTGGAAAACAAAGAAAAAAAACTCAGACACGGTAGCCCCCCTACACCCTGCCAAAAATATCTGTTACTAATGACGATTAAATGAGCAATACGAGACCTTCAGCACAGCACAGGTTACTAACGATCAGCATGTTTCCTTTTTCCTGGCCCTCCAGACGTGGTCGAGAACCAACAACCTCCAATGATTTGCTGTCTACGTTAAGACGGTGGCTATCACAGGTAAGATACCTTTTGGCGGGGCATGGGGGGGTTAATTTGTCATCAGATTGGGCCAGCTGTATCATGCCTTTACCTCCATCTCTCCCTCTTTACTTCTTCTCCTTCTTGGTGGACTTCTTCTTGGAGGCTGGAGTCTGGGCAGCCTTGGGGGGCTCGGGCTGGGCCGAGGCCTGGGGCGGAGGCAGTGCCTGCTGGGTGGCCTGTTGGGCCGTGGCCTGCTGCTGCTGGGGGTTGGAGGTGAGTGTGGCGGTGCTGCCGGGGATGTAGACGTTCTGACGGTAGTCGGGGACGTGCTGCAGGGTGAACTGGGGGCTGTAGCGGGTGCTCAGGCCCATGGTGCCGGGTCCCAGGGTGGCCGTAGCCTCACTCACTTCTGGGGGGAAGAGAGAGAGAGTGGGGGACCGGAAGAAAGAGCAGGAGAGGAGATATAACAAAAAAAGAATTTGTTAAAATAACTCAGATTAAAATACAGATTCAAATGTTTAGAAGCCTTAATAAATTAAGTTGGAATCACATAATCTATGTCAGGAACTCAGAGAGAGCAAACCTTGATTTGTGCCACAAAATGTTTAGTACTAGACTTCTTACCTCAATCAAAATTTTTAAGTGCATGTAAACCTACCGAGTGACGCCGTAGTGAACTAAAGACGAAGTTCAGGCATGGAAAAAATAAGCAAAACGAGAACCCTAAAATCATTTAAACCTGCCCGTCGTACCGACATATTTGTCACACAGAGGATAAAACCGTGTCCCTGGAACTCTCCCGTGTGTTCATGGTCGTGTACTACGCATGCCTCCACTCTGTGCTCATGACGTAGCTGCTCTGCTCATAATTCTCCCACAGCCCCTGCATTGCAGAGCCAAGGACGCACACGCTCCCTCCCCCACCCCCTCAGCTCAACCTATACGCACACACAAACAGGCGTACATCCAGCGAGTCACGGCGATGGTTAACAATATTGCCGCTTGTAATGCGCCTTATGGTTTTTAAATGTGATTTACTAATTGGCTCTGATTTCTCCTGTAGGAGGCTGAACACCGTCCAGACCCACGGTGGAAAAACTACCTTTGATTTGATGTGCTGCAGCCCTGATAGCATTAGATGTTCATTTCGCCTAAAGACCTGTGCCTCCGCATACTCAAATGGAAAAAATCCACATCACGTCCAGTGCAGTGTTCAAGACGAGAGGGTGAGTGTGAGTGTGTGTGTGTGTGTGTATGTGTGAGTGGGGAGAGAGAGAGGGAGAACTGATGTGTCAGTGGTAGAAATAACAATGGAAACAGTGACTTAAGTCTATCTGGCCACAAATCAAAATGAGTTTTTCCTCCACTGTTTAAGTGTAGCCTCTGCTCGTCACGGGGCCATTTCAATGTTTTTCATGTGATAACAGAGCCCAAAGATGAGTCACTGTGAGCCCCTGTGTGCTGGCTGTGCAGTAACTGCAGCAGCAGAGAGGGGAGGCACATTAGAAAAGAAGTGATGCTGGCAGCTGAAGGTGTGCATGTTACATAACTGTTCACAGAACGTCTGCTTTGATCCTATTCTGTGCATGTGGGTAATGTGTACACTACAAACATGCTTGTCAGCCTTGTTATTGGATCAAACAAATCATTTGTCTGTCTGAAGTACTGCGGGTGACTACACCGATATGTGACGCTTCCTTTGAATACCTCTTAACACGCTGTCACTAAGGAAAAATCAATGTGGTGGAGAGCTTCATAAATAAGTGACTGGAGAACAGAAATGGGTTTAACAAAGATGAACTCAGGAAATCAGGAGTGACTGAGGAAAGGAAGGTATAGGACTCACCGTTCGCTGCAGCCATCAGGGCCTGGAGCTGCTCAGCTTCAGTTGGGGGCTGGGGCCAGGGGCCAGTTCCCATAGCAACCTCGGGTCCTCCGGTTGCCCTGTGGTGAAGAGAATGAGAGAATAGCTGTAAATACCTGGAGGTGAATCCTGCTGTTGTTGGTGACAGTTGGTGGTTTTAGGCAAAGAAGCTGATGGCAAATTCACAGCCTGAGCAGAACTCAGCAAGGCTAACAAACAAGGCGTGTCTCAGAAGCTCTTAAACACATGAACACGCTGCACAAACAGGTCTGTGTGCACACACACACACTTGGATGCATGTCCATGTATACTGTAGGTACACACACAGTAAAAAGTAAACACGCTCTTGTACAGCCAGGAGTGCTGCACCAAGTAGTAAATCTGATTAAGTCTTTAATAGTCCAGCCTTTAAAGGAAATAGCCGTCCACATAGACACACATGCAGCGCTCGGTGAACACTGAACTTTTCCATCTGGACAGAATTCATCTTCAAAGCCTTGTTGACTTACACTCGACAATTTGCATGTGAGGGCGGTGGGGGGTAAAGGGAAAAGCAGACCTGCTTCCTATTAAGCTCACCTACTTATTTCCATTCCTACTGTAGCAGCACAACAACACAAACTCCACAAATCACATTTGGGTCACAATGTTTTGATCCTTCCTGCTTCCTGCTTCTCTTTCCACAGTGTTTGGATTTCAGGTGTGGCGCTAAAAGAATGAATCAACCTGTCTGGGAAAAGCCAAAGAATCCTGGAAGATTCACTACCGAGCAACACACACACACAGGGCACTAATCTATCTAACCCACGACACTATGTTACTGTGTGTGCACGGCCAATGTCATCTAACTATTTTGGGAGGCAACAACCCACCTGAGGAGCTTTACTGGAAGATCATTAGCCCAAGGGGACGTGGGTAAGGAGTTCTGGTGGAGCGCACAGCTCCAAAAACAAAGTCAAAGACATGTCAGGAGAACAAAACTACATCATGTAACATGTTAAAGGTGCAAATAAAAAGACCTGCCAGGATAAATGTGTCGAGCAACATCAATGAACAAACAAGGGGAAGGTAGAATAAGGTTTTCCTGGGATTTCTAACACACAAACAGGGTTTTGCTGCCAAACGTCACTGCCAAAAGTCTGAAGTGGTTTTCACTTCAATGCCAGACACAGACTGAGGGGGAGAAACATTTTTGTTGGGTGCCCAGCAGCCAACGACAAATGGACTGCTCTAGAACAGACACTAAACCAAGAGCAGCCATCTTGTGCCATTGCACAAAGCTTCAGATAAGAAGGGACGCTTCATTTATTCCAAATTGGCGTCTCGATGCACTTATCGCATCCCGTGGTTGTGTTAAGCACTTCCCGTGGTTAGGATTATCACTTCCTGTGGGAAAGATAGTGAAATAGGGGCATCTGTGGTCACAAAGCGCTAGAGTATCTCTATTACTGTACGAGCATGGACCAAGGAGCCATCGAGGACAAGTAAGTGCCAGGCATCTCCTTTAAACTTCATTTAGGTCACATGGTGATCCTGTCATGTTATCTGCATACTGACCACAATCGTCTAAAGTGAAAAACGGACTCTGTTTTGTTGCCCTCAAATTGATGAATCGCATGAAAAAAGCCACGTGTGCTCATGTCTGACTACAGTCAGCACAAACATAGCGACAGAGGCAACACTATAACGAGTAGGCCAGTCCTCTACGGGGGGAGAAAACGAGAGCTCTCAGGCCAACAGCACACAGAATGCATAGCATATCTACAAAACACTGCACGCATACTAAAACAGAGCACAACTCTTCTACGCCACAGCAGGCATTGTGGCCTAAGCACATCAATCAACAAACCCCACGGAACATTTTGGTGGGTTAACAGAAGCTATGGGTTTGGATACATCTACACACAGCACTCCACAGCAGTGCACGGCCTCAGTGGGTTTAGCCGCTCTCTGCCCTTATCAGCTGATTTCTGAACCCCAGACTGCGAGAAAACTGAACGTCCATCAGCTACTAAGGACAGAAAATGACCACAGTGTCTATGTCTCTGCTGATACCTTGTCCCGCTCTTCTGCGTCCATCGTATGTGTGTAGCGTATGGCATGTGGGGACTAAAAACACAACAGGTTACACAGGCCCAAAGAAGCATTTGGCATTTTAAAGTAGGTTAGGATCACTGTGCTGCACTTCTCAATGGAAAATATGGTGAGTCTGACAAATCCATTTAAAATAGCAGAGGAGGGACATTTTCCTTCCCTCCAACATGTCCAACAAATCCATAATGCCAGCGGTTTGCCAAAATGGCAGTAAGCAGTCTGACATTCTCCGGCCTTGGATCAACAGGAGGCTCCACTCATACAATGTGATGGGCAATCATTGCTGTGAACACTGATCAGCCTGCGCGCACAGTATGGGCATACAATAGACCGAACAGACACAGAAGAGTCATCAATGCACACACACACACTAACACCCAAAGATGAAGAAAGGAAACACCAAATGTGTTGTAAGGTAATAAGAGTCACCGATTAAAAATAGATTTCAACAACAGCTCAATATGAGCTGTTGTTGTTGCCGCCCCATCCCCCATTCGATCTGGTCACCTTCCCTCATCAGTAGTACTGAGTGATGGCACACAGGCTTGGAGAGGAGGGGAGAGAGGAGGGGGAGGGGAGTGGGAGCTATAGCAGC
>OMNV01001328.1:99731-112030 GCA_900303265.1 Brotula barbata | reverse complement strand
ATTTTCTCTCCATTATCTCAATGGTGTGCTTTTCGGTTCTCATGCTTGTCATCCTCTCATGGGGAACGGGGGTGGAAGAAAAGAGCAAAAGTCAGCAAGTTGTCAAAGCAAAAAACAGAGAAGGTTGAGAAAGGTGACGGTGTGAGTAAGGCAAAGGTTTAAGAACTGGATGAGAGAGGGGGAGAATGGAGAAAGATGAAATGGGAAGATAGAAGAGTGATCAACACATCTGCGGAGAGGAGGAATGCAAGAGGAGGAATCCTCACACACAAACACACACCTGTGATCAACATTTCAGTAAAGCATAACATAGTGTAACCGACAGGGGATGCCTGCTGCCTGCATCAGGGGAGCTCTGCTGAATCCATTAACATAAACACACACACACACACACACACACTCACCTACATGTTTCTGTATGACACTTGGATGGGCGTGCAGACTCACACACACATGGTTACCTATGTAAAAGCGCACACGGGAGCTCTGTACACGCCTGAATCTAACAGATAATGGAGGGTGATGTAAACCTGCAGGCAATATATAACTGTTGGCGTGTGTATGGGTTTATGTGTGTGCATTTGTGTGTGTGTGGTGTGGCCATTTCTCATTTACTCCTTGGCTTCTGGGTGAGAAGCACTTTGCAAACTAGGAATCTGGTTGCTAAATGCATGAATAATTGTTCTCTGGTCTATGCCCTCAAATCACATGGCATCACAAATGTCTCAGTCTATAGATTAACTTCAGAGACCTGTGTGTGTGTGTGAGACTCAGAGCCGGTATGAATTTACCATACCCTACGCTTCATAATTTCTCCGTTTGCAACCACAGCCTATTGATTCTCCAGTCACTCCACGGCTGCAGTAGTTAAACTGCGGCTTATCAGCCGCAGAAACATTTGGGCACACTTCGGTCTCGGTAGACTACAATGGGCTTTTCTTGGGTTTCTTGAATGAGGTGTGTGAGACGGCTCTACCACAGAGAACACAGAGAGTACAGGAGGGCAGCTGACGTTCACGCTCCATGGAGAAAACACACACGGCATAAACGCCTTATTAGGGGGAAGGTAGACGTCAAGTCTAAGTGATGGGAAGGGCTGATACGGCCGATGAGGTTGTGTTACACAGCTGCCACCACTTTAGGGTCAGAAGGTGTCAGCTGTAAGCGGAGATGAACCAGTAACCTTTTTTAGTGGAGAATGCATGCAAGTTGCTCTGATGGCTCCAAACCAACAAACATCTTAGAAGGCCTCCATGCAGTGAGAATGAAACCGATTCACTCGAACATCACACTTTGACCCTGTAACCTTTAGGTTTGTGTGGAGAACGTCCTACAACTTTGATCTCCTTGGCGAGTGGAGTGCGGCTGACAGTTTTAACGTGCCTGCTTTTCTACTCTGCATAATCATGTTAAAAATGTCTTTATGGTCGACCGCTTCCTGCCATTCATGCCAAAGCTATTAGGGACCCACGGAGGCACCTTGTCACAGCATTCATACACTTTGTCTGTGTCAGTGTTAAAGCTGTGGAGGTTAATGACCTGATCGCCCACTGAGACACATATAGGAGGGAAACAGAGCAACTGGTCAGTGAAGACGCATCAATTATGGTCAAAAGCTGACCACATAAAGACCTGGAATAGTTCTTCATAGGGCCACAAGTTGAGTTTTTAAGAGCAATGACAGAAATGTGTACGGGATTTAGGGAGTAAACTGTTTTTCTGTGTGTTGGAGGTAAAGCAGATTAACTAAAATTATGATTGTGTGTAAAGTTGTTCTTACCTTTAAGAAGGACAAAGAATTTCAGGCACAGCAGGTATTTCTGCAGCTCCATTTGTGGGATGGGGTCTGGTTTTGTTTTGTGTGATTACAAAGTGGTTTGCCCCGAGCTGCTCAGCTCCTCTTTACTCCTTGGACGTGTAAAATCCGGTCAAACGGTTCTGCTGTGGCATGACCACGTGTGTTGCGAACTTCGGCGATTCTTGATGATAAACACTGAACTGTTATGTAATCTGCGTGAGCATTGTCGCTAATATAGAAATGTGCGTTTCTGATCAGCAGTTATCCTGAAGTAAAAGAGAAGTCCGGTCGGATTGAGATCACATGGGGTCACCAGGAGTAATTCCTCTTATCTACGTGAACCCGGCACTGACACCTCAGTGACCCATGATTTGGGTGTGAAAAGCCCGCACCTGTCCCGTCCAACAAGAGGCCGCGGTTCAGAGTCATTAAACCATTACTAATGCGCAACACCTTCCCAAATATGTCTCCAGTGGCGCGTTCCCGTCCGTTTTCTTCTCCCTTCCAGGATCAATCTGTCCGGCTGAGATAAACTCATCAACTCATCAAACCAACTGAGGTGTGAACTTCTCCCGATTAATTGAAGTCCGCTGTCTGTCGTTTCTTTACGCGTGTGTCCGCTCTCCCGTGAGTTTCTGACGATGTCAAAACGTGCGCATAGTAACGGATTTTCTCCCTCTTTGAAATGAAAGAGCGCATTTATCCTTCCTCAGACCTCCCCTCCCTCCCTTCATCCATCCGACCTCCTCCATCTACCACCAGCCTCTCTCTCCCTCTCTCGCCTCAATTGCAACTTGTACAATGTCAACATGAAAAAAAATGAAAAGATTGAAGGATTACAAGACCAATACAAATCTCTCTTAGAATCAAACCACATAGAGACCCACATCTCATTTTGACTTCATTTAGAACTGAATGGCACACAACAATATTTATTCTCATGGATACACAAAGTAATGTGATTAATATTGTATTTGTACTCATTCCTTGACATCTACGTACTTTCGTCCTTAACCTAGACTTTGTGGATCCCAAACCCCAGTTAAGAATATGGTTTGGCTGCCTGTTGGGCCGTGGCTGAGTCCACAAATGCGAGTGAAGTAGTTGAAATAAGTTTGTAAGAGGCTGTTCAACCTGTGCTGAACTCGGGGCAAAACGTCCATCGGTTTTCTGTTTTGCAGGTTTTTGGCGCCCTCTTGCGGTTCAGACACAAGCACCATATGGTCCTCAATTTAACCCGTTAACTACTGTCAACTCAGTAAACAGGCATACTTTAAGTCGAAGTTATTTAAAGGATCTTAGATCAATTTGACAGATCCGTTCACATTAGTGATCCATTACTTGTGTATACCATGTAAAAAAGTTGTGCTTAGATTAATTACAGTAGCCCAAACTGTTTATGCTAGGCATTTTAATTTTCACTTTATTCTAAATGTGTTTGGTATCTGTTTATACATATTTTCCTGGAGCGCATCCTGCATGTTTTGTGTCTTGAGAAACATAAGCTTTTCAGTAGAATTGAAAATAAAACTTTTTTAAGACCCATTGGTAGTTAAATTTCTTGAACAATAATTCCATCAAGCACCAAAAACTAGTTCCCCCTTACTATCCCGCACCAAATGGGGCTGCAGAGAGATGTGTTGAACCCTGCCAAATTCTGGGTGAGCAATCTCAACACCTCCACTTATAGTAAGAATTCATTTTCTGCCATACAGCAGCGCTCCACTTCACAACAATAACTTGTTGAAATAATTTCCAGCCATGAAATAATCAAAATCATCTTTAACAATATTCAATATTTATGACAAGAAAAAAATCCAAGCACTGCATCTGAAGAGCTCTGCATCTTATCACACCAATAATGAGCGCGTGATTAGTAAACACATGCCTAGACACCCTTTCCAAAACACCAAACCAAGGTATGAACTTTATTGATTTCTGATTTATAGAGAAATATGTTATATTATCCATGTTTATATTGTTCATTGTAGAGGTTATTAATGTACGTTTATTGTGGAAAAATGTTTGCTCATATTTAGTCGTTTTCATGCTTTTATTTTGATACGGACATTAGAGCGAGAGAAAACGTGAACAAACGAGAGACGTAAGGAGAGGAAGGAGGAGGAGCGCAAAAGGAACGTGAATAAGATTTTTTCTACGAGAGTGGGGTTGAGAGAAAAGACGGAAGAAAGACAGATAAATGCCGGAGAACAGTTTAAAACCTGTGTGATAGGGACGATAAGTGACTATTTCACGGTTGTCAATTCGGGAACCGGGGAAAATAGTACTCATCATAAAAAAAGCGAGCATCGTTTGGACTTGCTAACACCTGCTCGGACGTTAGCCGGGACGTTAGCGGAGAGCTAACGACGCGACACGGTGGCCATAGGTAACGCACCTTGGACGATGACGGTGACCACGACAGAGTGAGTGACTGTATTTTATTTTATTTTTAGACTGGGCGAAACTAGTTTGGATGCGTGAACTCCACTTGGACATCTTCGTTGGCTGATCATTGTTTTATTCCACTAATAAACCAATGCACAAAAGAAACAGAGCACATGTGTGGATACACACAACCACACGCGGACACGGCTCCACGGATAAAAGCTGTGTGCCTAAATTCACCTTTACACCTTCCGTGCACCCACACCACCTAGTGCTCAAAGACAGTATTACAACAACAATCTCCACGTAGCAAAAACACATGTAGTGGCTCCAATGCCTCTCATTCTTCCAGTTTTATCACACACAAAAAAAAATCACATCAAACTCCATTTAATTTTTGAGAAAACTCAAAAACTTATTTTTGATGCAGCAATCACTCAAAAATCTGGAAAGCAGTCTGGTTAGTGTTTTGTTAATGATATTTCCTAGCTTCATTTGTTGTGTTTGTTTGAATTTATTAAAATGTATTTATTTATCTGTTTTTGCTTTAGTGCATTGAGCCGGCCTGATCCTCAGCACAATTTGGAGTTCCATTACTTCAAACTCAGAACAGCAGGTGAGATAAAGCAGCCTTTAAAGATGTTGAGCTGCCTGGTCGTGGAGAATCACCTATCTCTTGTGTGGACTAATGGTCTCCATACCTCACTTAAAATTCTAATGGTATTGATGAGGCGCCTGGGAGAGGCAGCATGAGGTTTTTGTTAAGGTTATGCGCTGCTGTGCAGTGAACAGGTGTTTCTCATCACAGCTCTGTATCATTTCATGTAATTGATCTGACAGCCAGAATCTATCTCCTCCTGTTGTTGGTTGATTTATGTGGCTTCAAAAGACCTAGCAGCTCCATTTTATTTCTAGTCTGCCTCATTATCCGAGGTGCTGTGTCTCCAGATCACAGTATAAAGGCTTTCCATCATCCCTTGCTCCATTCAGACTAAAGCTGCCTGTTTGATGTCTCCCAGCGGGCACTGGGTACACCATAAAAGGTAGAAGACACAAAATAAACTAAAAACACAGAGTCCCTGCTTGTAATTATATTTTCCATTTAATTTGATAGTTTTTTTAGTCAGCTTTTCCTCCAACATATTCAATGTTCCTAATAAATAACACAAACTGGAACTACAAATAATGAGAATGTATTGGTGTTATATTAAAATACTGCATCAATTGAAATCGATTTTACTCTAAAGACCTCTTATGCATCGTTACCCTTACGCAAATAACATTTCAAAGTTAAGTGTCTGATAGCCTCTTTTTAAAGAGATATTAATTCAACATTGCAGGATATAAATGAATATTTATGAATAAATTATCACTCCTTTTTCTTTTGCTTACAGCGCCACCGAGTCTCATTTGTGACCACATGATGTCGCTGTCTTCTACCTAATATATTGTAACTCAGGCTGCACAGCCAGAGAGGATCAATACTGCAGCATTAAATTGGTGGGTTTTGTTGTTTCACGGTTAGCTTGAATTATCCTCATTTATCCATGAAGTATTCGTGTATGCTTGAATTGTGGCTTTGTGGTCATTTTCATTTAATGTCTTATGCAATTATAACACACCGAAGGATTTCTGCCAGGACAGAGTGCATTGAGTTTGGAGTGTAAGAAGAGCATCATTAATTTTGATTTATGTTTCCATTAGTCAAAGGAAAATGGAATCCAATAATTAACCTTGATCTCTTCATCTCTGTGCTCATACTTTTACTGCCTCACTGACACTGGTGTCCCTGTCAATGTCCTGTCATCACCATTTTCTTCTTTCTCATATTTGTTTTCTTGCGACTTCCTCCCAACAGATCTCACACAGTTTGCGTCTCACCTTCCATTTCATTGCAGTCAATGAAAAACATGTGATTTCATGGCCGTGTGATAGAATTTTCTGCACAGTTTAAAACTGAATGCATGACTCCAGTGCAAAATGCATTCACAGTTGATGGCTGTGTTCATGATAAGTGCATGGAAATACACAAACATAGATGCACACCCTGGCTTGTAGCAACCCACATTAGCCTTGTTTAGGAGGTGGTTGTTAGTCTAACTTGTAGTGCTGACTGGCAACCTGATGTCAGATGACCCAGGTCACACACACAACCACAGATTCCTGCAGAGAGGTAGAACCAGTGTGAGAGCCAAAACACACACACACACACACACACACAGACAGACACACACATGGTCTCTCACACCAGTGGGAGCTATGCAGGAGCACAGTATAAAATTGAACTGCAGTGTCAGCCTTTTGTCCATCCACAGTTGAAAAGTAAACAAGTGTAATGAAATGCAGTGTATATTGTTTACAAACCACCACGCGATGAATCTAGGATTATAAATACATTTGCACAGCATTCATTCTCTGCATTCCCACTGAGCAAATTAGCACAGATTAACATTATAGGAACTCTCAAAATGTTGCTATTTTTAGTTTACAACAGGACAATAGTAAATGTCACACGTGTCACATGTTTACAATTCCGCATGTAATGGTATAATCTTCAGTTGTAGATATGCAGCTTGGTGTAAACCTGCCATTTTCAAACTGTGGGCTGTGGCCCAGTGGTGGCCCTCAGAGCGCCATCTCGTTGGCTTCAGAAGCAGTGGTACTGCAAAATGGCTTGATTGTTTATTTATTTATTTTGTAATTTTCAAAGCTAGCTTATTGTTTGTTTTATATTTAAATGCGTATTTAAAAAAATGCCTCTTTGTGCAGTATTGTTTGTGTGTTATTGTGGTGAATGTGAAAAGACCCCTGCGTGTCCCACTGTGTCAGGCACATCCGTGCGATATTTTGTCTCTTGAATGACCATCAACATCAGCCAAAGAATTTGGCTGAGTAGAGGGAAGACTGGGCGCTGTAGGAAACCATGGCACCTTTGTGTGACATATTCTCTATGTGGCCGGTGTGACGAGACGGTAGTGACAGCGAAGTGTTACTGTACAGCAGACATGTCTGTTCTCCACCTGTCACCAGGTCCTCTTGAAGCGATGCTCATACCTGATGCTGTTTCTTACAGGTCACCAACTGAGGGCTATGATTTTTGGTTGTGTGTTTGTGCCTGTGAATGTGTCCTTGTGCCTGTGTGTTTGCGTGACTGCTCATGAATGTTCTGAAGCTGTTGGGTTTATTTTCTACTTGGTGTGTTTCCTGCATCTGTGTTTACCCAGTTGCCACTCTGCACAGCCAATTAAACCACACCGCAAAGCACCAGAGAGAACATTACACAGTGTGACATCTTGTTCACTGCTGTGCTACGGCCTGAAGAAGAGAAAATGTAGAAAGCAAATAAATAAATAAATTACAAATGTAGTTAAGTATTAGAGGGATCTACTATGGATTAAGGGAATGATTGAGTTATGAATGGGTAAAAATATGAATAATCAAAAGGCCTTTACATAAACAACTCTGACCTATTTTCTTTGTAGTGTTTTCAATTGCCAAATAATTTACCAGTGCACTCATCCCCTGCATATAAAAGCACAATAAACCTGTTGCTCCATACAGAAATACAGTAGCTGTGTGTTATTAAAACAAGTCATCTGGATATCTCATGAGTGAAAATAGTGGGCGTGCAAGTTCGTTTGTGTGTGTGTGTGTGTGTCTTTAAAACTGAGCTGATCCTATAAAAACCACATGAGTCATGGACTTCTGACAGTTGATCACCCTGTAAGGCCTTGATCTCCCGGCTGCCACTATATACAGTATACCTGATCTCACTGTATAATACGCAGCATGTACGCTCGTACCACACACAATGTATATAATCCAAATGTACAGCGCCGACCACTATATTGTCAGTATATAGCTTCTGCTAATATGAAATATTCCCTTCATACTGTATAATATGCCATGCTTAATGTGCATTTACTCTCTCTCTCGCTCTCTCTTTTCCATTGCTCTATCCAGCAGGTCAATGTTAGGCTCTGTAATCAGATTTAACGTTTATGTTCATGGCTACAAAGTCTTCATTCAACCCACCTCTGCTGCTGACTGTAAGAGCATTGTCCTGCACTGAGAGTACAGGAGGATGTTGCACACATGACCACTGATCTGAAGGCACTTTGGAGATTCTCCCCACAGGGCCATGTGAGGGCCAGTGCTGACTGTTGACCAACTGATGACTGATGGAAAATGTTCACAAAGGACTTTGTTCTTTGTTTGTGTAATGTCATCGACAGTGTTCTGTAATTTTAGGAGCAGATGAAAAAGATTTGATTTGACCTAATTTGACCCCATCATCACTGTCTGACTCATCTTCTCCACGTCTGCTCTCCTCTTTGACTTTATTTTCCTTAGATCTAATCAAATGGAAGGATTCTTTGGCCAAATGGTAAAATTTGAACTTTTTCAAGGTTGTCAGCTCGTCTGCTTGAGCCAAGGTGCAGACTGTGGACGCTTAATTTCTAAGATTTCTTCCCATGAATGCTTTCCTCATTCTCTCATGTCTTACCAGTAGCTGTAAACACTTGGCAGCTGATTACAGATAATTGGACAGGATTTGTTTGTTTGAGTGCCAGTGTGGTTTTGGTGAGTACTTTTTTCCTGTATTTTCTCCAGTAAACATTTTAACCGCGATGATGTCAGACCTGTGTGTGTGTGTGTGTGGATGACATTTTTTTTCTGTACTTGACTTTAAGTTTTTCGGGAGGCTTTAAAGGTACCTGTGGGTCTGCTTGTGCCTGTAACAGGAGATTGGTATATTTAGTGTGTGTGCATTAGTATGGATGTGGAGCATCAGTTTGTGTGGTGGGTATAAATCAATGAATTCATATCCTGAACAAAGATTGTGTGCACACTGTCCTGTGCCTGTTTTTTCCATGAATTTGTTTGTGTCTTTCTGCGTGAACATGTACAGTACGTGTGCACATTCTGTCTCTTGCGTTGCGAAGGAATGTGCCTCTCTTACCCATGATGCCCTGCTTAAACACCCGCAGGATATTTTCTCTACTTCTTTAGTACCCAGGACGCAGCAATAATTGCCCCAGCGAGATTGCAAATCATTTATCATGACATTTGTGACAGAGGCTGAAGCATGCAGACAAGTACACACACCCCACTCCCCTCCGAATGCGTCATTAATCAAAGTACCTCCAATCAGCCATGGCCACGGGGCACCAAACCAAAGCTGAACTCACACACATGTCAATACACCAGGATTTGTTTCCTATTGACAGATTGACTTTGGCCTGTGGTTCGCTTGTTAATCACATTTAACTCCTTACACACTGCTAAATGAATTGGTTTTGGTGTATTTCAGGGTTAATATGGATACATTTAATTTGCCTTTTCACATTAGTAACCAATTAATAATTGAGTATGCTGAGTAGAAAAGGGATAAAAAATCTCAGAATATCTAGATTCACGATAACAAGAAAATAATGACATTAATAATAATTAACAATACAATGAATTATCACCTGATTTTGAACCTTGTCCTAAAATGCTTATTTTAATCTGAATTAAATATCATTTCCCTTGAAATTCTCTTTATTGTACATAATTCCATACAGAGAATGTGTCCTAATGGTTTGTTTGGAAACTCTCATTTAATTTATTTTTCATTTATTTATGTGCGTGTTTGTTTCATTCATGTGTTTGCTGGTTTTGTGGTTGAGAAGTTGCGGTTGTGTCTGTCTTCTTGTTAATTTCTTGACTTTTCGAATACTTTTTGGGTGTGATTTGTGTCACCTTTTGGGATAATCTCTGTTTCTTGTGTTCTCTGTGACACCAACCTGATAAAATAATGACAGAGTTTGGACTTCAGCAGCAGAGCCGCTGTGCCTTGTTGTGGTACATTGGTGAGGATATTTCACAGGTTTTTGCATGACTGCGCAGCACTTTTTGGTGAGAAACCTTTTGAGTATTTTATGAGCTGCGTGTACAGTGCGATTGTTTGGTGGTATGTGTGAAGAGTTCCCAGAATGTGTGTTTTAAGTTTGATATGTGAACGGGTTTTTATGGGCGTCCGGTGCCGGCTGAGCGTTTAGAAGGGGGCCAGACAGCTGCAATTTATTGCCCCAAGGGGTAATAAACAGAGAGGGAGGTGTAGTTATTTACCTCTTTTATTAGGGCAGGAGGCAGAGGAGGGGACTTTATTGGGGTCACACTGTAACTACACGCAGCTGCAGGGTAAGAGGAGAGAGAAAGAAAGAGATAGTGAGTAAAAAAAGAGCAGTTTAAGTATCCCTAAATTCCTCTCTCAGGATTCCCTCTATCAAGTTTTTATGTGTGTGTCACTGCCCATGAGAGGAGCGTAAAACCCAGGTCGTCCATCTTTCGCTCTCCCCTTTCCACTTCCAGGTCTACAGCTCGTTTAGCACATCTGCTGTCAGTCAGCTGGACCCTCCAGTACAATTGTCATTTCCTCCCATTGGAGCCACGCCCACTGACCCCCACCCCCTGACCATTTGTTGATTGGTCAGGTTCAACCTTGTGTCCAGCCATGAGATGGTCTCAAGTTAACCTCAGTTGTTTCATCTCCTTGGTCACCAAGACAACAAACGATATGATATTTAAGACAGACAGCCTTTAAATAATTTGGTAATTGGGTCCACATAAAGGCAAACAGTTCAGTTATTTAAAAGATCGGGGCTAAATTTAATTGGCCTTTTCACTTTTGTAACTGATAAATAATTGTGTGTATCACATAGAAAAGGCACAACAAAATCTCAGAAGTTCTAGAGAAGTTATGATCAAATAATACTAAATTTACCTTTTTGGCATTTTGATTACCGTTACCTTTTTTTATAATTTTAAACTTTATTCCAAGATGTTTGGATGATATTCTAAATAAATTTCCCAGAGCACATCCTGATTTGATATTTTTTTTAGCTTTTCTTATTTAAAATAAGACTTATAGAGATGAACCCGATGATGATAACGTCAAGTTTAAGAATTTAAAGGCCCTCCAGAAAAAAACTAACTTGATTTAACACCAACTTTATTTAAAAAGTGCTGAGTGAAATGTGAACATAAAGTATTGAATGTTGAATGCATCCTTAAGTGTCAGCAGGATCTACTGTACTGCACCCCCCTGTCCGAGCTTCACGTGCCAAGGAAAATTACAGAAAGAGCAGATAAAGAGTGGAGGAATAGGAGAAACCAAAATGGAAACACACTGGAACACAGTAAGAGAGGAATGAATGGAAGACTGAGGGAAGGAGGGGGAGAGAGAGAGAGAGAGAGAGATGTGAGGACAGAAACATGGACAGACCAAGAAAGACTGCCAGGGGTGGAGGGGGCCTAAGTTATTCTAGTTACAGACAGCTGACAACGCCTAAAATAAGATGGAGCGCCCTAATGTGCGCATATTCCCCAGCTACACTCACAAATCATAAAACAGAGACACCATGAAATATTTTTATGTTTCTAATGGTTTTCAGAGCCACAGAGTAAACAGACATCAGTCTGAGTCCATACGGTGCTTTAATGCTTTCCACACAGCAAGTGTTGTGATCACATTTCATATAAAAGAGAGAAAAATAAAAACCTTAACGGTACTGTGTCTAGTGTCGTAATAAATATAAAATGGTGTTTTGAGATAGAAAAGGTCAAAGTTTTGAAGCTAAAAAAAAAAACAATGAGGACACAAAACTCATCTGAAACTGGAAGAGCCCATACCATCGGTTTACACGTACACATTCAAAACAACTTAGTAGGCCAAACACATGGGCTGTCATACAAACATACAATGCAACATCTACTTTCATTTTTACAACCCCAGCGGGTCACGTCTGATGAAGATAGAAAGGCAGTGTGATCTGATGAGCGAAGATGAAGGCGTTGATACAGTGTGTGTCATACTACAGCCGAACACCATGTGTGATACTACCAGCAGTGACTGGGACAGAGAGTGATGCAGGCGGTGATGAGTGAAGGATGGAAAAGTAAGAAGTGCTCGTGTTTATAGTCGTTCGTAGACTCTGGTGCATACCACGTCCTCTGCTCTCATGGTCTGAAAAGAGAAGAGAATGCAGACATTTAACGTGTGTGTTCATGTGTACTGGCTTGTGTGTGCATTTCATGCTTATTAACAGATGATAACTAGCTGATTTAA
>OMNV01001328.1:27699-99711 GCA_900303265.1 Brotula barbata | reverse complement strand
CTAGCTGATTTAAAAAAATAACTAGCTGATTTAAAAAAAAAAAAATTGTCGAAATTATTTGTACGGATGTCAACACCGGCTGTGCTTGCATTTTTTTTTTATCTCATAATCTTGAGATCACAAGTAAATTATTACATTATCTCATCTTTTTATCATTCGACACTTGTATTATGTATTATCATAATCATTATTATTGTCATGTACCTAATAACAATTGTATCATCTCAGTTTGTTGTTCCCAGGAAGTAATATAATAGCTAAGTAAATAGTCATTTAATATCTTTATTCTGCATACAAAAAATGACTTTTTGTCTCAGTTGCAGTACAATTGAAGTTTTAAATTGCATGTAATCACACTGACTCTCTCACACACACACACACACACACACACACACAGTCTCTTACTGCTACATTCAGACCTGCACCATTGTCAGTTGATGCCTGAAATACACGTGTTCAATTCACAAATGGAAAATTCTCTAGCGATGATTGTGTGTGTCATCTCTGGTTGCGTGTGTGATTGTTGTGAAATATTTGATTGAAATAACTTCACAGTACATTGGCAGTTTGCAGGCATTGTGATTAAAATAAATTTCAATACAACAAGAGAGACTTTCTGACTCAAAAGACACAACTAACATCAGTGCACATTGACATAACACCATCAACTCTGTTTCTCTCGCTGTGTTCTGTTCTTAAAGACGCTGACACCTGTTTTTATGAGGACAGTTCTCTGTCGAGAGGACATCTATGTAATTTATAAGACAGTTTGGTTCTGTTTGGAGTTTTACCAGGATCAGCTTGCCGTCATTGGTTATCTCCCGAGTCCAGGAGGTCTTAATGGCCTCCCCTTTCTGAAGAGTCTGCTCACAGACGATCTTGTTGTCTGTCTCCCATCGTGGAAAACTCTGAGGGGAGAGAGTCAGAGGGGCATACTGATCAACTGATGGATGGATGGACGGGCGGATGCCGAAGGAGGGAGTGGTTAGCGGAGAGAGAAAAGCAGAAACAATAATGGTGAAGCAGGGGAATCGCCAGGAGGTGATAACTTGCAATGCACTCATCGTTAGTGGAGCAAAGCTGTGGCCGGTTGTGTGTGTGTGTGTGTTTGCTTTGGAGACGGCCAAACAGAGGCCAACTATGGGAAAATGAGGAGAGCAACAGCGAGGAAGAGGGAGGGATGCAGGGCAAGAAAGGGCAGGAAGGGGGAACAGAGGAAAGAGGGGAAGTTGAAAGGGGTCGTGTTAGGAGTGTGAGGAACGTAATGTAGTACGATAGGCCCGAGGGACCGAGGGCGGCTCAAGATACACTATCAGTCTAAATATGATGAAAAGCCAAATTAAACAGATTGATGTCATGTGGACCGCTCGCTCTCTGCTGTCTGCATGCTTGTGTGGATGGCCAATGGGGATAAAGTCAGGCTGAGCGAGCGATCGGGGACACGTTGGTGTGGGCGTGCTGCGCACCGTGCAAGGACGTCCATCCACCGTGGTCTCATTAAACTCCTGACCCACAGTAAAGTTGATGTGGGTGGTCCTGACTGGAGTGGAGGTTTTAATGGACAGAGTTTCACCATCCTGTGTGATCACCACCGATGGATTGGAGGCCGCCTTCACTGCAATCTTTCGCAGCATCAAGCTCACACCTGAAAGACACAAACATGATCGACACATTTCATGTCATTCTCGAGTTACAGCGTGGTTTGTCTGATAAGACGCAAGACAGACAAAACCTTTTTTTTTTTAATTAAATTATGCAACATGACACAAATGTGGGCCATGTGTGTGGACAAGTGAGTGTGTGTGGCCTTGTTGGTGTGTATGATGTGTTTTTGAATCGTGTTGTGTTGTTGTGTCCTACACTGTACATTCATGCAGCCTTGAGCTAAAAGGTGAAGCACAGTTCTCTCCAATAATGATGACAGACGAAACGGTGAGCTCATACATCAAAGCATGCCAAACACATCTACATTCCCCCCAGATTACATCATCATCATCACCACACACATACACGCGTGTGAACATAATTTCTGGCTTATAATTTATGCATTGTAATCATCGTCAACAGCGCCCTCCTCTTCATCTGCAAAGACACGCTTTCTGCTGGAGTTAACGTTTGGCAAACTCTCACAAGACGGAGAGACGGCATGAACACAAACGTTCAGATCCAGAATTTAACTCCACCTCATCACAATAGAGTGTGTACAGTGGTGTGACAGCTCGCTGAACTAGACACACAGTCATCATGTGCGTGGGATAACGTCTGGATTTATTTTGTAAAAACAAATCTTTCAATGTCGGTGCATGACAATGATCTGGGTGTGGGTGTATTCTAGGTTTTATATAAACGCTTATCAGGGACTAGGAAAGAATGGGAGCAAAAGTCAAAAAGAGAGAAAACAGGAAAGGGTTGTGATAGAGACTGTATATGTGAAAAGGCTGGAGGTGGAAAATGAAGATACAGTGTGAGTGCAGACTGGTGAGTGTGTGTGTGTGTGTGTGGAGGGGGTGTCTTTTGAGACGATTCTGTGTGTGGTGTGCAAGGATCTCAGTCTAAGTGCGAAGGGAAGTGTGTGTATATCGCTGTGTGAGTATCTGCTGCCGAGTTGGGTTTCACACTTCTCACCTCTCACACATTCCCACCTGTCAACAAGGGTAAATATATACACACCAAGAAATGCACAGTCACATACAGCAAGCATTAGGATGTCTATGGTGTGTATGGTCTGAGCACACACAGAGAATATGTGCACTGTCACTGTCTCGACACGCAGTCAAGTTTTAGTGTAAGGTGCCCTGTGTTAAGGCAACGTAAATATGCAGCTTTCTCTCTCTGGGTTTTGGGTTTATGGTGAAATCAGTGATGCCAATATCAGGCTAAAGTGATAATCTGGGACAAACTGACAAAAATAAAATCAAATAAATGTGAATTATTTTATTCTTTTGGCCATAAAATGAACCATCTTGGTATAAATATAGCAGTTTGGCACAATTTGTATCTTGAAGATTGTCAAACTGAAAGAGAAACATATTGGTGAAATGTATCAAATTTGAAAAAAAAACAAAAAAAAAAAACAGTGCCAACACCCTTAAAGTTGGATGGCTTATTTGGGGCACCAAAGTCAAGTACAGACATGAACCAATCTCAGACGAGTGTGTGGATGCCCTCTGAAGCATTTGAGAGGCTCTGAAACCTGTGACCAAAATGCTTAAATTCACACAAATTGGGCCACTTAACCTCACACACAGAAAGCCAGGGTCAGGGACAGAGGTCAAAGAGCAGAGGGCAGAGGAAGCATTTGGGACAAGGGGAGAGGGGAGGATAGGAGGAGAGAGGAAAGGAAGAAGGGACGGAAGGATGCTTGGGGAATAGGGAGGGTGCTGACAGGCTGAGTCCAGCTGTGCTTTGCCCCCTAATGAAACCAAGGATCCTGGGCCATTCCTGTGTGTCAGTCCTGTCACAGCACACAGTGATCCATGGTCTGTGCATGGTGTATGTGTTTGTGTGGGTGTGCTTGAGAGTTGGATCAGGTACAACATTCACTCAACCTGGGTATAATTTCTTATCCACGGTTTCCACAAACTGTATCGCGCGCGCACATGCACACACACACCGACGTTGGTAGGTGCATCATTGGGCCGCACGGGTCCATCTCATTATTTCTCATTTCCCTTTGTTTTAGCCACTCTCTTCGCACCTCCCCACATACTCTCTCTCTCTCACACACACACACGCACACACACACACACAGTGTCTAGGATTTGATAGCTTTAAACACTAACTTGTGCGTTGGGAATGATAGAATACTCGCCTCCATCCTTTGCTGCTGAGGAGATAAACAGTCAGCCAGAGAACAATAGTGACACTTGACAGGTATTTTACATGCTCAAACCTCTTGGTGTGTGTGTGTGTGAGAGAGAGAGAGAGAGAGAGAAGAGACATTTGCATTATATATTCATATATATTCTCTCTTTCTTCCCCTTATGTATTAAATATTGTTTTTATATCTACATCATTTTTATTCTTATTGAGGTGTCACTGTATATTCTACACAGAACTTTGGTTATACTGTAAGTCAATGCAGTCATGATAATAAAGCCTTCTCTTAGTTACTGGTATGAATTCCAGGTGCGCCTTGGCAAGGCATCTAATGAGAATTGGCGACTAACGACAGGCGGCTCTGGGCCCGCGCTGGGCTTTGTCTCACAATGATGAATATGACGAGCACTGTATCGAGTCATAACGGTCCTCTTACACACACACACACACTATGCGCAGCCGTTTGTCTCTATTGTGTTTGCAAGGGAGGCCAAAGGGGGGCAGAAGCGAAAGAGGGTTGATGCTCGCTGGGGGCCGGACACTGAGTTTTGGGGTCTCAAAAATGACAAAGACCCCCCTGCGGTACAAGGCTGGGACAGAAAGGCTTCCTGTGCTCGTAAAGCTGGATTATCTGCTCTGAGTTATTGCCTACAGAAAGCGTTAGGAGACACCCTTCTTGTGCGTAAAATCAGCCAAGCTGCCGCGGCGAGGCTTTGCTAACCAATTTTCTTATCTCATCACTTACCAAAAACTTTCAAGAGATCCTCGAAGTTCTCAGAACTCTTCATCACCCAGTTTCCAGAGAAGTCGGGGATTTTGCGCTCCATGTTTTGCCGCAGGTAAACTATCAGGTCCAAGTGTCGCTCCTGGTTTACTGTCCGTGCGTATTTGCGCGTTAGAAACGTTCCAGGACGCTGCTTCGCTCTGTTCTCGGTTTCTGCGTGCCTGGACGTTTGCCTCGCAGGATCACTTACCGACTCTCAATCCGGCCCACCTCCTAGTTATCTGCTATTTGTGCGTTCTAAGCATTATAAGCGGTTGCACTACATTATGAATGGTACGGAGGGCAATGTTACATCTGGATGCACACGCCCCCGTTTGATAGGGACACGCCCCGGAGACCATCCGATTTCTGGCAATGGTCCACAGCCCAGTCCTGACCACGCCCACAACATGTGCGCATAGAAGTGCCCTGCAAGCGTTTGGAGAGCGGAGACTCCTCTTTTCGAGCTGCGTACCTTGAATCCGCCTCGGCTTGGTGCAATGCGCGCTCAGGAGACTTGTGCTTGATACATGTTGCATACAGTAATGATGACGCGTTTTGCCGTGTTGAAGCATTCATTAATGGAAGTGATGGCACGAAATGGTTTTGAATTTGATGAATGTTGCTTGTGCCAGACACCGAGTGGATGTCTGCCAGGCCGGTCTGTTGACAGAACATGTTGTCTTGGCAGGGCGGTGTGAAGGAAGAACCAGTCAACTGCCAGACTGGAAGGATGGAATAGCGACTTTGTATGTGTGTGCGTACGTGTGCACGTTTCAGAGACGGAGAAAGAGAGGCCAAGTTCACCACTGGTCTCCTGTGCACCACGGCGCTGTGTCATAAAAATAAAAGCGGCGGTAATGGGATACAGCTTCTGGCCTCGACCGGTGGGCTATCCATTTAACGGGGGCTGCGTCAAAGGGGAAAAAACGGCCTGATCATATGAGTGAGAGGAGGAGGAGGTGTGGAGGAGGTTTAAAATAAGAGGTGGGATTGGCGCAGGTCGGCGGTTGCAGAGCCTTTCGCCCCCCCGCTGCTCGGACGGAAGAAAGGCGAGAGAGGAGGAGGAGACGAGCCGTGGGGGCATTCGGAACAATTTGGAACAAGGCGTCATCAGACGGGCGAGCGGGGAAGGGTCAGGGGCCCACGGGGTCGGAGGTAGTCTTATAAAGAACACACATACACACACATACGCACACACGCACACACAGATGATGAATGACCGCGGGACAAAGCCGACGTTAACTATTGACTCTTGATGGATGATCCCATCCGCTACACTGCACGGCGAATTAGCGCGTGGTAACCGGGGGGATTTGAGGCGCGTGGGGGTGGGTGGGGGCATCAGGAGAAATCCCCTCATCAACCTAGGCAATACGGGCACACTCGGTTAATCCAATGCAGGTCCACGGCGGCAGACGGATAACAAAGACGTACACAGGTGAATAATAGTCTGACACTGATATTAGGTAACGCGATACGCGTTTTTACGCACAGACTGTGTCCAAACCAGCGCCTTACCTCGGGCCCTGAGGCTGTGTGATGATGAGAACAAAGCTTACTCACAGTTTTCGCTTCACGAATGCGCACACACGCACACACACACACACACACACGCATTCACGGTCACACACCTCCTTGCCCACACACCATGCCGCGTTTGCAGCATGTTCTCACAAGTTCCTCCTGGTCCAAACTGAGGTGAACCATTAGCCAACCGCATCACAGCTGTAATCTCCGTCTCCCATTCCTTTCCTTGCCTTCCATTCACCCTGTTTGCTCACTTGTACTTTGTAGCCCTTCCTGGGTTTGATCCACCAGTTGCCCACCTCGCAACATGAAAGTCATTATGTCATGGGCCTCAAGATCAGCAGAACAGTGGATCTCCATGACAACAGTGTCCACACACAATCTTTTGTTGCAAGGATGCAGACACCTTCACCTTTTGGTTGTCGTCTTCTGCATTTTCTGAGTTTTATCTGTATCATCAAGATATCAATGGACAAAACATGAGAAAAACAACATTAAAATGTTAAAATACTTAAATGCTTAATGCAGATATTTACTATGCTCACTGACTGCAAAAGTCTTACAGCAAATGTTGCAGAAAAATCATTGATGCAAAACCATCAGCACCAGCGCACACTCCGCAGCTTCGACGCAGCAGGACACACCTGTCCTCATCATTTCTTTTTGAGATGTTCACGAGCGTTCTGTGTGTGTAACCATTTAAATAAATGAGTTCAAATAAATGAATGATGAAAAAGTAGACCTGCACTACATGCACAGGAGGGCATTTGATCAGAGTAAGGCTCAGGAAAGGTGGTGTCTGCGTATCTAAGCAACAAATGTTTGACTCAAGCAAGCAAACATAGGAAGAGAGAAAGCGACAGAGAGAAAGGGAGAGATTGTTCACTGTTGACTTAATTCACCGAGCAAACCACCCCTCACTTCAGATGGTTTACAGGGAAAAATGTTTGATTATGGTGTCAGATTGTGCTTTTCAAGTACATACTCACACACAAAACACAGAGCAAATAGTGTTCCGTATCAATTGGAAGTGCACTACGATCCCATGAAAGGAGGAATGAGTGTCAACCCTTGTTACACCTGATACTGAAATACAACAGACGTCGTGTATGACACCAGTGTTTCCAAACCAAAGTCTCTGAGTGTTAGAGCTCAGCTCCACTCTGTCTTGCAGCTGCTGTGGTGGTCTGTTGAACGTTGAGGGAGAGAGAATTGATCAAGAGTGACTGATTAACAATCAAAGGTTACAATGGAGAAGTGTCTAGTGTAGAAAAATTCATCTTCAGCCTCGCCACAGGCCACGAGCATATTACCATGACATAACAACAAAAGTATCAAAGGCAGCTGAATCAAACAGGCAGCCGTGCAGTATAGCACGGTGACAGCCTCGCCTCTCTTGTGTGCATCTGCTCAGAGGGGTCTTGATAAAGAGCTCTGAATGTGTGTGTGGGTGTGTGTGTGTGTGTGTGTGTGATGCTGAACGTCAGCATGTGATGACAAAGCACCGCTCGGCATTCATATGCAGTCAACCATGTCCAACTCCTCTCAACCTTCCTCTCTCCCTCTACTCATTCCGGCTCTCTTCTTTACCTCACGCAACTTTCTCTCTCTGTCCTCCCTCCCCTTCCTCCTCCTCCTGTCAAGCTTTTGTTCTTTTGTGCTGCTCTGACACATTCCTCAGGAGAGAGGGAGAAGGGGTAAAACAGAGGGGTAAGAGAGAAAGGGGGAGATGAGAGTGAGAAAGTTAGAGACCAGAGCGCAGGTCATTTTTTATCTCATTGTTCTGGGGAAAAGGATAGGGAGAGTGAGTCAACGGAGGGAGAGAGGGAGAGAGAGAGAATGAGAGAAAGAAAGACACAGAGCAGGAGATCAAAGGCAAACAGATAGTGACAGAGATGGAGAGGTTGAGAACGAGTAAGAGGAGGAGGATGACAGATCTGTGGAGAGAAACCTCTGTCTGCTGACGTGCTCAAAGTATTGTTTTACTCAGCCGGTGCCAACTTTTCGTCGTCATTTCCTTATGCTCCTGTCCAAGTATTATCTGCTCATATAATGTTCACTGCTTTTGTTCATCATCTCCTCATCTTTTCTTTCTCTCTCTCTCGCACCAAGAACATTGTGGGTAATTTAATATCGTCAACTTGCCAACTCAACGTTTCACAGGCTCTATCATGTGCAAAGTGCATATAATCATTGTCAAATGTCTAATGATCTGTTTACAGCACAGCTTGACTTTTAACAAGCCTTGGTTTTACTTGGGAAAAGGTGATACCCGAAGTGATGTTTTATATCCATTTCAGGTTCATATCTGTCACAGTGATTTGAAATAAAAATAATAGACTGTAGAAATTATCGATTGCTGTGAAGTCACCTGAATCCTGAATCAAGTCAAATGCCATATTTGACTTTCCCTCTGGGCTGCATGAAATCAGACTGAGCCTTACATCAGTACTCTCACCTTGGTGAACTCTGCTGTATCTCTTCTCTCACCTCATGACACAGATTTGAATATCCAGACTGTCCACAGGCTAATTTACACTCTAAACCTACCTATATGTATTTTACATATAAATGCAGGACTACTGTACAGGGCATAAATGCATTTTTCCTATGATGTAGAAATGTAAAAATGATTCATCATTGTGTATCAATATTAATTTGGAACGCAAGCATGTTTTGCTTGTTGTTCGTTTGTTAGCAAGATTGCTCAAAGATATGAACCAACCGTCATGAAACTTTGCAAGCAGGTTGACCATTGTCTAATGAAGAACGCATTACATTTTGGAGGTGATTGAGATCTAGAGGAATTTTTTGTTGCTTTCTTTAAGATCGCAAGCGAAAGAGGCCTTATAGTTTTTGGCAAATTGGTCAAAAAAAGAGTGAAGAGATCTGGATTATAAAAAGTCATGCATACAGACCACTAGGAGGTCTGGATATTGGGAAAATCTGAAATATATAAAACCACTGTAAAATACCAAATAGAGATACAAAAAACATCCAACTACCACCATTCTGTAGCTACGATGATGCTGATTCAGAGAGATGCTAAGGTGTTTAATTTCATCATTGAGGGCCGGGGCCACGACGGGTAGACTGTTGTGTCTTGGTGGTGGTATGTATGCGGAGGTATGTATTCTAATCAGTGTCCCTCTAGTAATTGCTGTGCTAAGCTGGAACAATCAAATGTAATAAAATCATGGCCAGGATGTGCTGATGGAGAGGATCCTTAACACTTAACAAATCACTTTTGGATTGTTACATTCCTGCTGCATTCACAATTTTTGAGAAGAAGCATCTTTTCTGAACAATTTGGATCACATGTGATCATCTTATAAGAATGTCTTCAGTGCTTCAATGGCTCTCCAGGTCATCATCTGGATGTCCTCTATAAAATCCACTCACCCCAGTAAACTCACTAATTCCAGATGTGAACTTGACCCTGACCTTCCTCACGGTAACCCTTGGAAGTCATTATTATTGACCTTTACCCTCATGAGAAACTACTGGACATACACACACATACACGCACACACACCTCATAAAAACATGCAAAGAACACACAACACAATAACAGAGATGTTGTTAAAATAAACAAACAAATTCATACTAAGAACAGCCACAGGGTTGCCTGTTTTTGCATTTATGGTTTCTCACTTTAACAAACACAAAGAGTTTGCTGTGCTTGGGCTGCCTTCTTGTTGACCCATTAACCATGTGGGTTTGATTAGAACGGCGGAGGCAGCGCTCAACTGTTTATGTGGAAATGAGAGACAGACAAGAGGGAGAGGAACAGGGAATAGAGAGAGAGAGAGAGCGAGAGAGAGTGTGTGACAGAGTGTGTGACTGTGTATGCACATTATTTATTGGCTCACACTTTTTTTCCAGCACTGTAAGGGCAGACAGTTTAAAAACCTCTAGTTCATCAGAAAGAGTGTGTGTACGTGATCGTGCATGTTCTGGATCGTCCCTGCATGTGGGTATGTGGAAATCATTCTCCATCAAACATTTGTTTCCCGTTTATTTTTCTTTTCTTTTCTTAATACCTGATCTTACAGAAATAAAATAAGTCACCCACACACACCACGTCAACTCACCCACACGTTATGTGTGTGTCTGTGTGTGTGTGTGTGTACAGGAGACTAAACTACCAGATGCCTGAGCTGTTGTGCTCAGACGCCCGCCAGTATTACTCACACTCAATTCCTTTTTGCCCTCCAGCCGCCCGACAAACATTTTTCTTCCCTCTGCTTGGTCTTTGTGGTTTTGATTGTTATGCTCATTTGGTATTAATTTGGTCTGGGTAAAGGGAGAGTTGAAAGGAGTTGTTAGGAAGAAAGAAGCCGAAGAAATGAAAGACGGTGGTAAACAAACAAACACACAATAAAGTTTATATTGTATTGTATTGTTGTAAGTCATTTTAAGCTGCATGGGTCCAGTTTTGCATCACTCTATGAAAGTGCTCTTTGTAATATTGGTGCAGTTTACACACGTTTACAGTGTAATGTGACCGTAGGCCCTCTGAGGAGCCATCTGACAACAACAACAACAACACTTGTGCAGGCTGATTGGTGCTGAATTGCTTCACACCTTAGAGGAGGAAAGAATACAACAGGTGAACAAATGAAATGGAGGAAGAAAGGAGTGAGAAATGCCAAATGACAGGAAGAGAATGAGACGGACACTCAAGAGAATATCATAAGACAGAAGACGGGTGGAGCAGATGGAGGACAAGACGAGAGAGAAAAATGGGTAACCTGAGAAGAAAAGCAAAAGCATTTTTCCCATGTTTTGTTTTGTTGAAACCTGAAAAAGTCCATTAAAAAGTGCGGCCCAGTTTTTGCTGGTATTTGCCCTGCGTGGCTCCTTCGGTGGCTCGGCACCTCCACCCTTCCATTGCTTCTCACTCTGCACTCATTCTTTTATTCTCTCACAGCTTTTCCCCCTCACCATGACTCAATGATTGTTGTCAGCTTTTGCTTTTTCCTCAGTCGGGATTGTGTGTGTCAGCATGTTCTTGTGTGCGAGTTATCAGTGTTGGTGTGTGTTACCGTCTGATTAGCTCGTGTCTTGTGCTTTTGTATAAGTGTGTTTATGCGCTCATACTGCACATGCGTATGGCCCTATGATGTCATAGATGTGGAATGGCCATAGATTGACTTCACCCCGCACGGTCTGTGATCGTCGGTGATGTTAATCGTCGCGTAGGCATGATGGCTGCCACGGTTTTAGGTTTGTTTGAAGCATTTATTTTCCACGGCCCCAAGAAATAATACATTTAATGTGTTTGTAACGTGCGATACACAAAAATCTGTGACACGGAACATAACTGAATGTTGATTTCAACATTAAAATTGGAAGTTGTGAGATGAGCAGGGATGATATATTCAGTACATCATATGAGATATACCATAATCAAATCGCATATACATGTGGTGTGATTATGGTATGCTGTATGTGTGTATGAGACCCCAACAGGGATAAGATAATGGATAGATAACAGTTGGATGGATGGATGGATGGATGGACGCATCCTCACATTGCCCCCTTGTGGATATAATATTTATGTGTGTGTGCGAGAGAGACATGGAGAGGGATGGAGAGAGGGGCAAGGAGTACCTGAGCGGCACAGCATTTGTTGAACATTTAGTGTGTCCTGTCATTTTTGTGTCTGACCATTTAACTGCACCAAAGCCTCGTGAGATGGGAACGGATGAAAATAGACAAAGAAGCAATGAGCAAATGAGAAAATGAATCATGGGACTAGTTTATGAATTGTAAGCGAGCACTTTCACTCGAGTCACAAGGAACCATTTGATATAAGTTAAATAAGGCAACGAAAGGGAGGAGTAAAATGAAGCAATGTGGACGGATGGAAGGTTCTGGATGCTTTGCAGGTTCAGGAAACATGCAGATACGTGAGGCCTGGAGCTCCACTGTCAACACTTGATATTTTTCTTTGGCAACCTATTATTAATCGTGCGCCAATGCGGAAGTAGCAAAAATGAGACAACGCTCTGCATTTCCCCACATGATGGCCCTGATTATGAATTTGACTGATGTTTGCTGTAAAAAAAATCTTTTTCCCATCTGTTTCACAGTACTTTAAGACACATGTTCATTCTATAGTACTGAAATATTAAGATTAATGCCGTGATGGAAGTGTGAGTGTGTAAAGTTTCCAAAATGACTTCATACAGATGCAGCCGATCCAAAGCTCACAGATCCAAAGTGTGTATAGAGCATTGTTTTTATTCATTCTCTCCTCTGCAGAGGATGAAGATGCTTTATCTGGAAGGAATTTTGATTCCATTTGCAGTTAGGATTGCTTCATGGGAATATCAACACATTTGGAGGAAAATCTGGGTCTCAGAAGAAACATCTTTATGTCAGATGATGTATGAGGGGTGATCGTGGCCCAAAGGCAAAGTACACCACCTGGGCTTACAGGGACCATGGTGGTCATGAGGAACTCTGCTGACATCTAGGGTTGATAAGGGGGTGGTAACTCATCCCCTGGTTCAGAAAAGGGAACTGGAGCTTTCTCCTGGATGGAGATGTCTGGGCATGTTGTGAGATGATGTTGACCTGTAACTAATCCGTACTGTTGCTGGCAGTATTTATTACTCTTTTACACATACACACAGCGTTGCGTGACTTCACACACAGACCCACAATTCCCCGCAGGGACATGTGCAGCCGGATGAACAAGTTTAATGAACAGGATTCTCACATGTGAGAACCCAGTGGATTCTCCCGCCTGTTCAGTGATGATTTTTCTGTAAAGCGATGACGGCTCCAATCAGGCCGCAGTCTTTAAAAGCTGTGTTTCTATTTATAATCTTGTTAACTTTATGATGAAAATTATGTTAAATGATGCAGAAAGAGCTGAGATTAGTTTGTCACCTCTCTGATTTCCTTCCTTATTTCCGAGGCAAGGAAAGATGCACTGAAGAATATAGATACTTAAAGAGCTGTTGGAAAATATGAACAGCTGTCTTCCAAAATGATAATGACAATGTGTCTGAACATCTCATCACCCTGCATAGTTTTTGTTGGATTATAGCTTGCAGCCTGAAAGTTATTCGCTGACATGATACTGTTTTATTAGCAGTGTTACCTGTAACACAGTGTCATACCGTCCACCTCTCTGGAATGAATATGAAGTCAGAGATGAGAATGGTTTGCGTGAATACAAATATTATTTTTATTATTATTAGGTGATACCATGAATGTAGAAAATACATATGAAATCTCTATTTTGGCAAATGTATTCATGCACTTAATATGTGCCAATATACAGATTGTGATATGAAATGAACTTCACAAGTGCCTCCAAGAATACAAAAGGAACACTCATGAAACGCTGTATATTCAGAGCACTGTTCTATTCAATGCTTCTTTTTATCCGAACTTCTTAAACTGAAAACATAGCAAAATGCACACCGATGATGTTAAATGCTTTGATTTTTACAACATTTTAAAGCAAAAGTGGTTTAAGGAAAACCATATTGAAATGGCTAAATGTCATCTGACAAAAATAGCAGTCCGTTATCTAGTTCCACTAAATATCAAAAATAGGTCATAAAAATGACTGGCGGTATCCTGGTAAAATACTACAAATCCCTGGTTTGAAATGACTTTTAATGTGCATAAACAATAACAACAAAAAAAGAAAATAACCACAGCCAGGTCATCTTGAAGCTGGGAGCCTGAGCGTTGTTTGAGTCTTGACAACCTCTGGCATTGTTATCAGGCTTAGCACCTTGTGGGTTCCCTTCAAAGTGGACTGGCAGGCACTGGTTCTCCAGCACTTCACAGGCCAGGATGAGATGCTTGCTTTCCTCATTAACGCTCCTGATGCCACAGGTCCCCGGCTCACTCCTCACTGTCACAAAGGCGAAGGGCTGCTGGCTGATGCACAGGTTCTCCTTGAACACCTTCCCCCCTCTGCTCGAGCACACAGCCTTCACCCTCTCCAGGTCCTTGGGATGGAGGAAGGACTGGGTGGGTCTGTCGCAGCCCCCGTTATTTTTAATGTATTGGAACCATTCTCTGAAATCTTTAGACGTGGGGATTCCATCGCGGATGTGCCGCTTGCGGAAAGTGTTGAAGGCGTTGTTCCATTTGGTGGGCTGGCAGGGAGCGTTGTTCTTTGCTGAAGCCTCGTGAACCAAAAAGAGACAGACGGCGAGAGACAAGAAAGTCCAGAGAACAGCCATGAGGACCACTGGGAGACAGACAAGAGAATACAAAGTGAACATGAGAAAAGTCAAAGTAAGGAAGCATCATCAACATCAGGAAACGTCTTATTCCTGTTCCTGTTAAAAGCTCTATGACACGCTGTCTGTGATTAATTAATAAGATTTGCCATGGTTGCTATCAGCGACAGAGCAGAGATTTTCTTCTGTAAATGAACGTCTATGAAAGTAGGATCGGTGCTAAGCTGAGCTGGACGGAGAGTATGTTGGAAGTATAACAAAATATCTTTCATGTTTCATGTTGTTGTTTATCAAGCATATACTGTATATACTCAAAACCCAGTTGGGGGCAGGATGTAGTAAGGAAATGGAGCTCAGCTTTACTGTAGCGAAACCCAGCAGTAACTTTCCACAGGTCCTCAGCGGTGACTCATGCTTCAGCACACAAAAGCAGAGTGTGGCAAGGCACACGGTGCGGGAGAAACATGGCAACTATGAAAGCAGGCGAGGATCCTGAAAGCAGCTCTTTAATTGATAGAACCTTCTTACCTTCTTTCTTAAGCACACTACAGCTGTGAAATCTCCACGACTTAAGGTTTCACTTCCATATTTCCACTTCCTGGTAGAGAGAGAGAGATAGAGAGACAGAGAGAGACAGAGAGAGAGAGAGAGGGAGAGAGAGGAAGAGGGCGTGGCCTCCACTGTCTGTTTAGAGTAAGGTCCTTCCAGGAATAACTCTTAAAGGTACAGTGGGTGATTGTTTTCGCTCTCGCTCTCTCATGCTATTGACAGATATTTATGTCAGTAGCATATTATGTAGCATATTATATCATTTAAGATGTTTTTTGGTATTTTCTACTTTATTGTTATAACAACACTAGAGAGGCAGACAGTTAGGATGGGCCTAAGAGAGGGGATGACATGCAGCAAATGGCATAGGCTGAAATCAAACCCACGCCGCTGCATTAAGTGGTACGCGTTTAAACCAGTGATCCACCTGGCGCCCCACAGAGTAAAATCTGACTTGGATCCAGGTCATAGGTTTAAGGTTGTAACATTTTAAATCTATTTTTAGGGCATTGCCAACCAATCAGCTTGTCTGTTTGTTTTGGTGCCACGGTGTCCTGGTGTTTAGCAATGTTGCCTCACTGCAACAAGATCGTGGGTTCGAATCCCTGGGTTGGCCTCTACACCTTTCTGTGTGGAGTTTGCATGTCCTCCCCATGTCTCTGTGGGATTCCTCTGGGTGCTCCGGTTTCCCCCACCCCCAAAAATATGTACGTTAGCTTAAACACTCCTGGAGTTGGTCCCCAGATGCTGATGTGTGTGTGTGTTTGCACGTGCATGTGTGTGCTGCCCACTGCTCCTCTGTGAGGATGGGTAAGGAGGCAGAGAATTAATTTCCCAACGAAGATCAATAAAGTACTCATCTTTCTTCTCTCTTTCTCTTGCTTTGTGTTAACATTAGCTAGGTTACTGTCAGATGGTAACAACATTCACTACTATTGGCTCTGGATGGCTGCATGATCTCCATCTGGTAGGCAGAAGTGTATTTTCAGACAGGAGCTATATGTCACTACAATCTGCAACTTTTAAAACTTGATAAAATATAAATTCCCATACCTATCACCATACTGGCTGTCATGCCAGGCGATGATTCACTAACTGTTGTATATTATATTTGGCGTGCATACAAATATGCAAAACAGTATTAAGTAATAAGTATTATCTAAGAAGTTTGTCACAAAGTTTAAAAAAATTTTTTATTACATATATTTTTATTGAAAAATCAGCCTATTCATCACCCCTTTCAGCTCCTTGGTGCATGGTAGGACAAAGGAATCTAACATGAAGACGCTCAAAAACAGTAAGCACAAGCACATTATATTATGTGCTGAATTTTATTTTTCATTTATCTATTTTTTTATTTCAAATTGCCATGACGTACATGGAATGACCACAATACTGATGACAGATAGCACTGTTTGCCTTAAACGCTGCTGTCACTCTGTTGAACATTAATTGGCTGACATGTTCAGTGCACTTTCTTTGGTCAAAATCTATTGTTGCCATTGCATCAAATGACTTGAAATTTAAAAACAAATTCTCCCATTTATATGTTTTTTATTAATGAGAAAGACCCCAACCCTAACCATAGTAAATATGAATACATACAGAATTAGTTTAGTTCAGAAAATGAAGTCAGCGCTCAATCATCTGTCATTAATCATTACTGGCTATAAGTAACAGTCCTGCTTCTCTGAACTACATATTGCAGAATGCCACTGCACAGTATAACTTCAGATGTACTAATTCATAATAATCAGTAGACAACTATTCCCAAATTAGAAAAATAGTATTTTGTATTTGAAATGCATACTTTACATACATGCATCAAAAACACTGCCCATCGCTGATAATGTCCTTGACCCCAGATCTTCTTTTCTACCTGAAGGTTGTCAGATTAGCCCATTAAGTGGCAGAAAACCAACGGCAGCAGAGTGGTGAGCAGACAGAGCTGGGCTGCAGCTCTCACTTTAAAGCCATGGTCAGTTGTTTCTCTCGGGAATATACAGTCTGGATTATGCCTCTGGGGCACATTGCCCTGCTGGTTCTCCACCAGGTGTGTCGGAAGGCACAAATCATCCACCTGATTACACAAATAAAGCAGGAAATCAAATCAAATTCCTCATGTTCATGTAATTACAACACATTCCATCTGCTGCTTTTCTCCGTTTATCAGGTCAAGCAGCCATGCTGTATATGCATGAACTATCAAGGACCACAACATGGAGCGGATCGGCCAGAATCTTATGATCACAATTGTGGGACGTCATGTGAGATTTTGCTTGATGTGCCACATTTTGCATGTTGAATGAATAATGAGGTTGTACCTTAATACTGAAAATAAATACATTTTTGTCAAGACCGCTAGGAAAACTAGATGAAATATGAAATATAAGAATCTGGAACAAATTAATCTGGAATTAAATTATTATACATATATAGCTCCATTCCTCTCTGCATATGTCACTCACATATGAATATATATAACTTTAGATTAATATTATTTCATTTCAAAAGTGGAAAAACAACTCGGAAAGATGTGTGCCACTTGTAAACAAATGGCAGTAACATAATGCTTGAGTAAAACTGCTTTAATTATTTGTTTTTAAATTTAAATTGAACAGGATCAACAATAAACATTTTGTTCAGTTATTGACGTTCTTGTCATATTGATTGACGCCGTGTTGTGCAGCCACCGTACCAGGTCACAGGCCACGATGATGTGCTGGGTGACCCTGGAAACGTCCCTCACGATGCACGTGTGAAGCTTACTTTTGACAGAGATGAAGGTGAAATTGTTTTTGCTTATGCAGTAGTTCCCGCTCTCTTGCTAAAGGGGAACAAAGAATGAATACACAAAGTGCATTGTTGAGGTCATGGTTTCTGTATCGCTCCAGCCTATAATCATATCTACGAAAACTGTAAGGCTGGTATTCGAAGTTACAGGAGATTTTGATGTTGATATAAACTCATTATCACACTGACTATTCATTTTTTTCATCTTATTTATCCCCTCTTTTCTTGGGTGCATACCTTCCCTGCAGCAGGTGTGCAAATGTCCCTCAATTTGTTTGCGTCTGCTGGTGAGAAGAAAGACGTCGGGGAAGTCTCACACTTTGTCCTGTGTTTGAGGTAAGTCTCCCAGGCCGCATGGTCCAGGCTGGCCGGAGTATTCGGGTCCAGGTGTTTCATGGAGAATTCAGAGAAGCCATCGGGGAACTCGGCTGGCAAACAGGGAAAAGAGTTGGCAGCTGCCAAATGGAACGCCATGAAGGCAGAGAGGGAGAGGAGAACACAGAGGAGCCTCATACTGCTACACGGAGGAGGTCTGAGCAGGAGGTAAAAGGAAATAAGATCAAACTTTATTTATCCCACAGGAAATTGTTGTGCAAAACAGTGCAAACATTATTTTGGTTGTCTTGAAAAGAAATCTAAAGATCTGATACCCAAAATGAGTGATATCATGAAAAAAAATCACAGATGAAGGGCTCACACACGCACTTAGCTTTGTCTTGTGGGGGATTTGAAGTAACCTTGTGTGTTTTGTTTTGTCACTCTATCCTCAATATTTTACTTCTCTGTGATAATAAAATTCATTTTGTGGGTGAGACAGGAACATCCAGTGCTCCTACACAGCCGCCCAATCAGAGGGACTACAGGAAGTCCTCTATTTCTCCACAAGTATAATCAATAAAGTGGCCAAAATGGGCCGCGCTTGCGTTGTTGCTCCATTTTAGAACCAAAACGTTGAGTTTCGACAGATTTCTTTTGCAGTTGTATTACGTCATCAATGCATTCCAAGATTTATTTTTGAATCTTTGACATCTTGACTTTTCCCTTTTGGGTTTGATATAATAATTATGCTATTTGTTGATTTTTAAAACAAATGTTCTTATTATATCATACTTATGGCAACAAAAACAACCGGAAGCCACTCAGAGAGCCAAATTATGAATCAACCGTGATTTGCGGCCTCTTGCACCGGGATCACAGACTGTAGCTAGTTGATCCTGAGTGGGCGTTTAATCATGACTTGTTTTTTTTTTGCCCACTGCGGTCGTTTTTTAGAATAAATGTTCGCGATGGCGTCAGTCAGAATGTTTGTGCGTTTTTTTTTTCATCTTTTTGTAGTCAGCTGAGCATCACATCACGGCAGCTGTGCGTCTGTTTGTCTAGAACACAACATCTTTGGAGCACAATGTTTAACTTTTAACCAAATAAACTACTGATCAAGAGCGATAAACGCATCCGAGGAAAGGCGCACATCTCCACTCACCAGTTTGTCTCGACAAGAAGAATTCCCTCAGATGATAATTCCGCTTCTTACCGTATCTTGTATCGACTGAAGACCGATGGACACACCCGAAGAGAAAATGTGCGGTGCGAGGCGGTGATTGTCCCAAGTAATTTGATCCATTTATTAACACACACGCACAATGAGAAGAAAAAAACGTGCAGGGGATGGCATTAAAAGACTTTTATTGTGGCTTTCATGTGGTAAAGCTATTTACAGCAAAGCTCAAGCCTATAAAGCCCAAACCCACACAAAAACTCCAACATAAATATAACAAGATTTACAAGATGTGCATAAGATATTGATTGGTCATAATGTTTGGACAGCATATACAAACTCTTAACATTTTGTTTCTTCAAGTCATGTAGCTAAAGAAAACCAGATGATATTCATATTACAGAGTGAACCTGACGAAAAAGAGCCAAACAAGTGGGAAAAACAAAATATGTGTGACAGACAAATGACGCGTCTCAGACGTCGCACCTGTAAACAAAGTCAGAGCCACAAACTTTACGTAAGTTCCCGCGCCATGATCACCAAAAATCACTGAGAAAACAAATACTGCGTCCACTTGACTTCATTCTACATAGTTGGCTTCGCAAACGAATCATGCTAGAGTCTGATGTCATCGGTGAAATAAGGGGCGAAGTGTGTGTGAACGTTTGGAGAAGGCATCCAGTGGTCCATGTGCTGTTAGTTAGGGTTGAGTTTCAGGAGACATAGAGGGCTCATCTTTCTTCTCTGGGTCTACGGTCAGGTTCAGGACCTCGTCCTGTCCATTGTTCTTCGTTTTCTCTGGAGCCTTTGCTCTGAAACATCAGAGGGAAAAATTTAAACCTCATGACAGCGGTGCGTCTACATGGCCTGAGTCAGCGTAGTTTGATACAATGTCCAGCAGAGGGCGATATTTGCTCAATAATACATCCAAGGTTGGCGTTGGTTCGCGTGTTACTGTAAGCGATTTAAACTGATGCAGTCTATGTTTTGTATGTACATCTAAGAACACATTTATATTGTGCATTACACTCCTTACGTTTTTCCATCTTTGTTCTGTTGTCTTATTTATTCCTCTGTATTCTGTGTACATTTATCTGTTATTGTTACTCTTACCCTGCGTTCAGTTATATTGTATCTTGTACTGTAGCTCTGAATCTGAGATGTTCACTTTACCACCATGAATAAACTTTGCACGTTTAAGTGATTACATGAGACAAGATAAAACTAATGATGGGAGCGGGGTGGGAAATTAGAAAGAAGATATCAGAAACCGATCAGGGCACATACCTCTGCCAAGGCCGAACAAGCCTAGACAAAATATTTGTGCTTCTAGGAAGCATTTATAAAAAACACGTTGTACTGGATCTATTCCCTGAACTGCAGAATAGCTACATCAAAACATCGGTTGATGCATTTTAAAAAATTGTGTATTACTTTTGAAAAAATTGAAAAATACCACATTTTCAATTGTCTCTGAATCTGGTTTAAAACTTTACAAAATTGTTTGTCTTTTTCCTCGGCAATGCCGCACCCTTCCAACTATGCTTTGAACTTTTAGAATAATCCTTTCTAACGCGCACACAAACAAACCAACCAGTAGAAACATAGTCTGCTTGGCAGAGGTACTATAGAATGAATTAGAATCCCATGGGATGAAAGAGCAGCGACACGTTGAGGCAGAAGTATTAGTAACTGCTATTTCATTACATTTAACTTGTGTGAAAGAGTAAATGGAAAAGGCTTCCCGGTGTGATTACATACTGTTTAGCACACAGACTTTATCCACTAATACTCCAGCGGTGTTAGGGGGCTACCCTAAGGGGATAACGCACTTTGGTGTGTGATTAAAGCAAAGAGATGTGGTCAGGAATGCAAGACTAAGAAGTTGAAGTTAAGGTTTTGAAGTTAATGGTCATAATTTTGTACAGTGACCTTGGCATGGAAGCCGGACGGATACTGGGCAGGACGTCCCAGCTAGAGGTAGAGCTGTCAAAAACAGAATCACATGACTAAGACAAGAGAAAAAATTTATGAAGGCGGTGCAAAACACTTCACTCCCTCCCCCTCCTTTGCTCCTGAAGGATGGGCGGATTGCTCAGAGGTGACAGTTTCAATGTTTGCACAGCGCTGATTCACATTAAACAAAGTCAGTGGTTCCCAAAGTGTGGTCCAGGGGGGCTGCTAAGGTACCTTTGAGATGGTTTTTGGGGACTCTGGAGAAAATGAAGAATAGCATCGTTTCAATGATGGGATAGTGAAGGATTATAATATAAGAATGTTTCACTGTCTCCACTATCATCTCCACATCAATATTATGAACAGCATGTGGTCGTTCAGATGAATGGGACATGATGCATTTGGAGCTGCGACATGGAAACATTTGGGAACCTCTGATCAAAGCACATGAAGGTAAAATCAAAGCCTGTGCATGAGAGTGGTTGATGGGAATTTTTACACTCATTGACAGAGAGGAAACCCTTTCAGAAATCATTTGGAATTAGGGAAGAAAAAAACATGGAGTAATCAAGTTACTGCGGCACAGATGAGAGGATCGGGTTTGATCTTCAATGATAACTGATTGATGGAATAAAATTCTATAAACACATTGTAAATGATTTGTTGGTGGTGTTGAGATCCAAGATCTGTGCTTAATGAAGTTTTGTTAAGCACATTTAGTACATTTAGGAGGACACATTAACATGGTCAGTGCGTTGAGGTCAGTAACTGGGGTCAAGTTTTCCACCTGTTTACCACGGCTGATTCGTTACGCAGGAGGGTAAAAAATCTGCCAAGAGACAGGAGATAGAGAGTGAGAAGAGACTGGAGGCCATGTTTCCACAGATCACCCAGTGAGAGCAGCTAAACACCACATGAAACATTGCAGCAAAGAGATTTGACTGAAAAACAACTGAGGTTCTTACCGTATCGTCTTCACAATGAAGCGGACGATTACTGCCAGACCCACACAGCCACACATCACCCCGATCACTATGGCGGTGACTTCACCTGCACACAGGAACACAAGGAGGCGTGAGACTGCAACGATCATGAAGTCTGGAAGAAAAGGGCATGTCCCAAAATATGAATTATAATCTTCAGCCTTCAATCAAAAAGTTGTTGATGTATTACCAGAGGTGAGCTCCATCCCCGATTCTATAACAGATAAAAGATTGAGTAAAATTTTAGAAGATTCACAGTGAACTTTATCCTCAGTCACATGTTCCAGAATTCCAGAATCAATTTTTACAGGTAACAGACCAAACTGACATGCGTCAACTAGACACAGAACTATTTTTTAATTGCCTAAACAAGCCATTGGGGAAATTTGTGCCAAATTACTCACAAATAATTTTTTTTTTATTAACTTCAAACTTTAATTATTATATTCTTTTAATCAACTTGGAAGGACTTCAAAAAGTCCTGCAGTGTTTCGAAAAAATAAAAATCAGCAGTTTAATTTGTCAATTTTCTCAATGAAATATGTTTGCATTTATCTTAAGTTTTGTGTCAAAATCAAATTGAATTAGACATTAGTCTCCAGAGTGTCCACAATGCGTGCTTCCGTTAAATGTAAATGTCCGTGACTCCTCCCATTTATACTGTAAACCTCTTCATTTGAGTACAGAGCATGTGCGTACACACGTTTGGAGATCTTGACAGGATGCATAGATGTTTTGGTTTCCTCACACATGGTACATAGTTACCTCAGACTCAGCGTGGGAATCACTGACATGAGTGATTTGTTGTTTTATCTTGGCACAATCTGCTGTTCAGCCCAATGAAATCGTGCTCTCTATGTCTCATCCGTCTTTTGGCCTGTGTTGATATTACAGGCCTTCCACTCCAGTCACTCATTACAATGAAGACTTTACACAAATTCTCTCTCCTTTTGACTTTGTCTGTCTCTCTGTCCCCCTCTGTCTCATTTTGCTGTCTCCTTTTCTCAGTTAGACTCCTGTGATAACAGTGGAGTCATTGTTTTTTTTGTTTTTGGAAATTCCTCTCTCTAATCAGCTTGCAAACACTGCCTCAACACACCCTAATCTCCCTGTCTTTCTTTCTCTCTCTCTCTCTCTCTCTACTTGCCCTCCTGTAATAATGGTCAATATTGCAAAATTTCTACCCACATTCCATTTTTCCATTCTCCGCTAAACCATTGTTAATCGCCTGCATTGACCTACATGCTCTCACCCGGGCTCCGTATTGTGGTCTGGTTTGTCAACACATTGCTGCCATTACTCTTTGTAGCGGTGTCATGGGTACAACAGCAGGAGTACAATACTAAAGAGTTCACAGTGACTTCGCAGGCCCACAACTGCACAATCTGAAAATTATGATAATATGTGAAGGTATTACTTTCCTCTCTTACATACATTATAATGGGCTAATATTCCTGCCGAATGCCTTCCTCCATTTTTGACCCATCAACTGTTGCCAGCTCCAAAATATGAGGAAACATTCGATAGATCATTGAAAGGGTACTGCCATGGAAATAATCCATTAAGGGGCGGTGTGGCTGAGGGGGCAAGGGGGATCACCCAGTTATCGAAGGGTTGCGGGTTCGATCCCCTGCTCCTCCATGTCGCAAGACCCTAACCCCAAATTGCTCCCTAGAAGCAAGTCCTTGCATGGTTACCTCGGCTATCGGTGTGTCAATGTGTGTATGAATGCGCTGTAGAAGTGCAGTCCACTTACAGTTTACCATGATTCACAATTTGTCTGAATTAATTAGTGAGTGCTCTTCAAAATTAAAGAGCTGGAGGAAAATATACATATAGAAGCTTTTGTGATGTTCAGCAAAACATCTTTAACACTTGAACTATGACTACACACGGGATGAGTGACATCCTTGGCAGACAGGCTCCCAACAAGCTCTTTGCATAACCTGGACTGAAGGAGGAGAGGACGACTCTGTGGTTGAGCGGCTGTGTTGCACGGTAGTTGTCCTGCAGCAGCATTCTGTCCGAGTCCTCAGCTTTACTGGAGTAAAGCACTGTGGCCAGTTTCAGTAGCTGCCGAAAGAGACAAGTGGGTCATCAACACTGTCAGGCAAATGCAAAGTCAACTCTAAAACCATTGCACACAATTTATATTACACATTAAGCAACATTTTGATCCACGATCTGCTGAAGATCCACCATTTGCTGAAATATCAATGTGCGCATAAAACATGATGATACCTGTGCCCGCGAAATCTGAACCCTTTCGTAAAACACTGTCCAGATAACGCTCTGGTAGCAGGGCGGGGTGGTGAGGGAGCCGTTGTAGCGATAGTAGCGGCCCAGATCCTTGGGGAGCACGGACTGAATGTCAAACGTTGGGATGAACACTTTCTGATCTGCCAGTGGATGTAAGGACACAATCACAGAAACAGATGAGTGTGTAGGAAAGACTGACATATAAACCTATTAGAAGGAAACATCATCTGTGTGTGTGTGGGAGTGAACAGGTTTGGTTTTGTAGTTATAGACTAGCTTTGAGATGCAATGCACTAATGTCCCATTGTTAAATAATGCGTTGCTTTAAAACACACACTATACCTGCATGTCTGATGCGGCTCAGGTAGTTGAGAATGTTCGCAAACCCCTGGTTGGTCTCCTCGCCTGTCTGGAAAATCAAACGTCACACCTGAGTGCTGATTACTTTCTGAAAATCAAGAATCCAGCTGACCTGTAGAGCAGCTGGATTCGATCCGAAATTGATTTGTCTGTTTTGTGTGTTTTATGCATGTGCTATCACCTCAATGAGAATTGCCAGAACAGCCAGGCCGTCCCTCTCTGTCACCGCTGTGGACATGCTGGGGTAGAGCTCTGAGTTATAGTGCACTATGTGTAACTGAGGAGAGGGAGAGAAATGAAGAGTTAAAAACAGAGTGAGAGAAGAAGATCAGGAAAGATGTTTTGCCCATTTCAACGGATTTTAAAGTCCTTCCCTTTTCTTTTTTCTCCTCACCTCTCCCTTCATCAGACCTGGAGCCCCGTCTCTATACTTTGCACCCTGTCTTCTTGTTTCACCCCTGATCTGTCACCACCACTTCATACTTTGTCGCAGATTGTTTCAGATTTTCAATCAACACATATTTCTTTTCAAACTTTCTCACTTACAGAAAGAATTACAGTTTATAGAATAATAGTTCAGGATGCTGTGTCCATTTTTTTCACACAGAATGTTCCTGTGCTTTCATCTCACTTGTATATTCACATGCTTGAAATAATAAAAAAGTGGAAGAGTGTGGCCCAGTTTTTATTGTATTGCCCTGCATGATTCTTCCATTCCTTGGCCTCTCCACCCCTCTGTTACTTCTCACTCGGCACTCATTCTTTTATTGTACCAGAGCTTTTTCGCTTTGTCCCAAGTCAGTGATTGTTGCTGGATTTTGCTTTGTGTGTGTCACAAAATGATGCGACAGTTAGGACAGGAACCTTGAATGTGATGTGTTGAAGACAGTGGTCAAAGCAATGGTGTCTTGAGCTCAACAACAACTACAGATCAACATTATTATCATTATTATTATTGTTGTTGTTATTCTTATTCTTATTTCCAGCTGACCTGGTGACCCATTCACATATAAACTCTTTCAGTTTCTCACATTCAGTCCAGTCTGTTGCGTTCGATTGTATTAGTGAATATGAAATATTTCATATTTTATAGCCGAACCCTGACCCCTGGGAGGATGCTGCAGCAGCCACAGGCTTCCTAAATTTGACCAGACCCTGGAGAAGGCCTGTCCTCGGGGAAAGACAAGTTTGTCGAATTTTTCTTTATTGTTTTATGTTGGGACCTGGCACTGCCACATACATTCTTCCTTACACAAATATGACCCATCACACATCCCCGCCACCAAGAATAATGTGATTGTTTCTGAATCAGGCTCAAGTGATGTGAAGTGCAGTAAATTACAAAGTCAGAGCTCATTGCTGTACGGCTGTGATATATTTATGGAAGCAATTTGGTGAGAATAAATTACAAAATGGGTGAAGGTGGGTGCAGCTAGACCAGAGCTCAATCTATGCATTGGTTTTTATGGGAGACAAGAAGGATATATTTCAAAAATGAAATTACACATATATCATTGCACATATAAAAAAGTTAAACCAAGGCAGTGAAAAGTCAAAAGTGCCTTAAAGTAATAAAATTATCAACATTAAAATGGACTAAGATATATAAATCTCTGAAATAAATAACTCAATCAACGTAATACATAAACCTGATTTTATGTGCAAAATAAATAATGGATCAGGGATGGGCACTTCTCCAATAATAGTGTTTGAAATCGGTATTATAAGATTAGATATATGTAAGATTCGGTATTTTTGTATTTTCAAAATACCAAAAAATACATTTATCCATTCATCCTAACATCTTGTCACATTCCACCTGGGTAAGATTATGGTCACATCACAATATTTGGGTGCAATTTTTGTATTTTATATTGCTGAATGCTGTATCTTATTTTGATACATACAATACAGTACAATTCTATTCTATTCTATTCTATTCTATTCTATCTATTCTATTCCTTCCACTCACCAGGTGATCATCCTTACCCCCTAAGCCACACAGTTATTGAGTTAATTGATCATTAAATTATGAAAATGAAAAAAAAAACATCTTGTGGAAGATGAGTGAAGAGTGTGCAGCTCTCTCTTTTGAAATATTAAATCTTCTTACACCTCCAAACGTCATTCATTTATAACATGCTCTTGCATTTTGCAGTAAATCTGTTTTACTTCGATGCAAATAATGCTGTATTTCCACAATCACCAAGGGCTGATTTTCCGTCTGTGTGTGTCAAATCCTCAATTTGGCATTCGCCACTCTGATTTGGCCTCCAGTCATCTAATAGGATTTTCCCGTGGAATGCTAACACAGCGACTTTTAAACATACCTCCGCATCAGCACTCTGTCCATTGAATGTGTGTTCGCTGCCCCCATGGTTCGGACCACCACTACCCCAGTGGAGATGCATTTGCACAGCTGTAAAGAGCCAGGGCAGTCCCCCTATCCCCATCCAGTCTGGTAACTCAACAACCACTGACAGATGGAAGAGTGAAAGATGTCATTTCAGTCAATCTGAGTTCAATAGAAAAGTAAAGACCATCACGCTGAATCTAAACAAAGAATTGGTGTTAGATTGCTGCGAGCATGCAACAGAGTAAGAGTTGCTGAAATTAGACGGTTGCCATGGTAACCTGTGTGTCCATTATTGTATATCGTCAGGGGTTTGTTGCCATGCTGACTGTAACCGAGCGGGGTTACAGGTCTCAAACTGGGGTCATATTTGGTCTGTGTGGTCACCACATCAATAGGCGACTGGGAAGAACCACCACAGTCAGGAAAGTGCTCCGACCAATCAGACTGACCCACCAAACCTTCGGAAGACAAAGGCAGAGACAAAGATATCAGTGGCTTCAAGTCGCCCAGTATAAGCCGCATCCACTCAGTCTCTTAATAAAAAAAAAAAAAAACTTTTCTACAGAAACTGCTTTGAAAATATGATACTGGATTATGTGGTGTAAATAGAAATTGCATTCATTGAACATTATAAATCATTTATTAAACTCTGCATCATTTGGTAGGCAAAATTAATGATTTAGTTGTTTATTTGTCCAATGTTTGTCTCTAATGAGACAAAATGGATATCCACTGACTGTTTAATTTTGTTGATGCACAATTTGTTAAATAAACAAAAAGAGTAAGCTTTACAGAACTGCATTGAAAAAAGAAGTGTGTGTGTGTGTGTGTGTTTACTTTTTAAATAAATTCATAGATCCACCCACAGCACACTAAAAATTAATAATCTGTATCTTTGACTAGACCATCTACTAAATATCATTAACACTGAGACAAAGTGTGTTTTTACATCATTGAAATATTAAAATAATGAATAGAAGGCAAACAGTGCATGTTATAACACAAACCGTGCACCACGACAGTGGTTTATCAGATGTCCTAATATCTTAACTGTCATTATTGTAAAAAACAAAATGTGGGACATAAAGAGCAAATTGCTGAAAGATCAATCAAACCATTGAATGCAGCATTAATTGCAAATGTTCTGTATAATGGTGGGATGAAAAATTATTCATTTGGTCGTATATGAATGAAGATGTTTAAAAATGTTCTTAAATATCTCTTTGTTTGGGACAATGGAATGTTCTTTTGTATTTTTCTAACACTTTCTTTTTTGACTTTTTTAGACAAGTCCTAATACTGCACTGGAAACTCACTGAACAATTGTATTATTCATTATTAATTAAGACTGAATATTGACTCAAAAATGAATAAATTACACCTACAGTGATTACTAGAAGATAAAATCTTGACTTGTTAAACTGTTTTCATTGAAGGTAATGTCATTACTAAATCACATATTCAAAATTTTAACATGAATACAACACCATTAATGACAAAATAACAACAATAGAAATAAAAGAAAATATATAAAATATCAATATTTGGAATAATTAATGAATTTAAAGCTTTTCACATTTTCTACATGAGACTGAGGAAAATCATTTAGTAGATAAATGTTAGCTAAAACTGAGCAAGTAAGTGAAGCATAGGAGTGTGTGTGAGACACTGGTACATTTGGAAAAAAAAAAAGAAAAAAGAAAAAGAAAAAAAGAAACTGGTCTGTGCAATTGAATAATAAAAGAATGTTAGAATAAAGAGTCTGAAAGAGACTGACAAGTGAGGCGAAGAATCTGAATTTCAATTAGAAGAACAAGAATGCTGGAGAGAAGAGGAGCACCACTGCTAGATTTTACAAATAGCAACAACTCCAGTCATATACTGCATGTTTATATATACAGTGTTTTTATGTATTACCTGCATGATACAAAAAAACAATGCAGCACACATTTGATAATGATAAGTTCTTGTTTTACTCTCTCTCCCAAACACACACACACACACAATGCCGATGGTGTACACCATTACTTTGCCTGCGTCTATAACCCCCATAAAGCACCTCTAATCTGTTCTCTACCCCCCTGCTACTCTCCAAAGCAAACTCCTGCAACTCAGCTTCAAAAGTTGAGTTGTGGTGCTGCAACCCGGGTCGCCATGGAGCTCTCCATGGTAACCACAATTTCTGACCCTCAATGTTGCTGTACCTCTCATAGCGTGCTATCCCTGCCTGTCCTGAATACGGCAAGAAACAATGCCATGCGGAGGCACGCATTCAAATTCACTCAATGACTCACATACACACAAATACACACACTCACACATACACTTGAGTACATGACATCCTGTCTCGCATGTCACGTGGAAAGTAACATCTCTGGAAACATTATGTTAGTTCTTTCGTGTGACAAAATTGAACATATCAAACGCACAGCAATTGTCACATCATGCAATGATGTCACACAATATGCCTTTAACACACACAAACATACACACTGGCACTCCACTTCACTCATTCACACACTGATTGATGATTTTTTTTTGTAATATAACATTGGACCTGCCCAACAAAAACGAAATAACCAAAACACAACAGAATTTAGAAAAAGTATTGCTCCATGTGTGGCTCCTGTGTGTTTGGTCAACACAAACACACAGTGATCACACTATACAGCACACGCTGACTCTCTATCTATACAATAACGCCTACAAGACACCAGTTTGCTCCTGGCACAGCCACTCCGGTTTGGTTTGTATTCTGTATCCATATTAGAGCTGCTTTCCTGAATACATGCAGAGCGGTGTGTGTGCGCCCATTCATTCTCACAATGTCATTGTCAACAGCATAGGCCTCCAGTGTGCATCCACAATACAATAAACACATAGGTTATTGTGTGCCGCAACAATACAGGCCACCGATTTACTACGCTTTTGCTTCGTCCCGTCCCATCTCCCTGTCTGTCAAACACCCTCTCTCCTCTCTGGCCTGCTTCATCTCTGTGCACCTGCCTCTCTCCACCAGCCTCTCTGTCTTTTTTGCTCTCTTCCTCTTTAACTCCCTCCACCCTTTCATCATCTCCGTGTGACTGCTGTGCCCCTGCCAGCTTGTTGAACTGTAACTAATACCGAGAGGGAGAAAGAGGAAAACAGAGGGAGAAAGGGTGGGAGATACAGGAGAAATACACAAATCCTACCCGAGTTACTCAAATCCTACCCAAGTTTGTTTCTAAGTGAATCCAAGTCATTTAGACACGCATGGTGCAGTGAAAACAAGGTGTACAAAAAGTTTTATTCACCAGTTACTGGACTCACCAGTGTAGGTCCAAGAAGTTTCTTCTGAAAAAGGATACAGAATAGATCTGTAAATTTTATTTTATTCAGATTATGCTATCACCATTATTATTATTATTATCATCATCATTATTTTGTTGTTGTTGTTGTTTGGGCATATAATACTAGTTTTATGTCTGTGAGAATATGTATTTCACTTTTCATAAGGTTTCGTCTTTCATAATTTCATAACCTATGATACTTCAAATACATAAAAGTAAACAAACAGGCACTTTAGTATGTGCACAAAAGCAACTCACATCAAAACACCACTCAAGATTTTAATACTACTTTACCACAACAGCTTACACTGAAACACCCAAATAGCATAAATCTCAAAACTAAAAAGAAACGAAAAATAAAAACATCTCCCGTGTGACTGGTTATTATGTAAATCAAGACCTTACCGCTAGCTGTCCACTGGCAACACAGAAGCATCACAAGAATAAAGGGCCCAAAAGAATCCATATCAGCCCTCTGTGCCCATCAACAGAAATGGACGAAAGCAGGTGGAAAGATGGGGAGCAAGGAAAGACACAAACAGACAGAGGATGGAGAGATGGGGAGCAAAAAAGAACAGAACAAAGGTGACTGGGTCCTCTGATTCCACCTGCTACAGGCCACTCGAACAGTCAGAGTGAGGATGTTACATGCTGGCTCCACACTGACATACAGGGCAACAATACAGGTCTCTGCAAGCGATAGATGGAGAGAAAGTATGAGAGGAAGGAGAGAAAGGAGAAAGGGGGGTGCAATGGGGGGACCAGTGAGTGGGAATTAATTCAGTGTTGTGGTTAGAGGGGGAGCTGAGAGAGAGGGAGGGGGAGAGAGAGAGAGAGAGGAGAGAGAGAGTGCAGGGCCGAGGACGGGAGTAACAGCATGAAAATAATAAGTGAGGAGGAGGGATACAGGGAAAGTGGCAGAAATAGAAGGAAAGAACGGTGAATAAAGCCAGGACAAGGAGGGATAACATGGATTTTTTTTTTAAATGAAAGAATAACAGAAGGATGTTGATTTATACAACTAGTTTGTCTGTGCCGGGTGACGTTAAGTTGTTTTAGTGCAATGAAAAACTTCACCTGACCTTATCCATCCACATCATTCTTTTAGCAAATACTGGGCTGACCATCAAAGACAAGAGAAATAGAGCGAAAGAACTTGGAGGGAGGAGAACAGGACACAGCCCACTATTGAGCAAAAGGTCTGTGCATCGTTTAATCCCTCAGTTCATATATTATTATTATTTTTTCCTTTATTTTCAGGACCATGCAAATCTGTAACAATCATAAATGTTGTTTGAGGTCTATAGTTACAATATTTTGGTTCCAAATTCATACTTGCATACAGTTGCTAAACTGCATCGAGGGTCATACTTATATGCAGTTGAGCATCCTTAACTTTGTAAATGAAAAGCATATCATGTAATGCATGTCAGCATGCACACGAAACACGTGTACATGTATCAAACTGATAAGAAATAAGTAGACAAAATGTTTTCTGTTATATGAAGCATATCCTCAGTAGCCATTGTATAAGACACACCAACACATCAGTACAATCCAATTTAACATCCATACAACAAACGCTACCGTTGGAAAGCCAAGTGTGTTCAGTTTTGGTTAACACTGTGTCAGAGGTGATTCCGCTAAATAATTGTTGTGGCCATAATTAAGGAATATTTACAGTGCCTTATGACTTGAATTTACTGTGTATGTGTGTTTGTGTTTTATAGATCCTATTTTTTTTCAGTAGGTGAGTTCATAGCAACATTGTTCTATTTTTTTTATTCTTCCTTTACATTTGCTGTGTATCAAAACAAATCATGGCTGGAATGGTTGATTCTAGAAATGACCAGAATTGTAAAACTGTTTGTAGCTTTGTTTGGCCAGATTTTCCTCTAAATATCTGTTTCTATCACCATAAATATTTCTGAGATTTGTACAAACTAACGTCATGCATGTAGAATCTCCTGTTTGTGGGTTTAAATTTGTCATTTAAAAAATTACATTAACCTCTTAAACGCTGCGGTAACCACCAATGGGTCCGTCTTTATAATGTTTTATTTAAAAACATTGAAAAGTCCAAAATTCCCAAAGACACCAAATACATAAGGATATATTCTGGGGAAATCAGTGGAAGTGATCCAGCACATCCAGAATAAACATAAATTTAAGAGATATTAAATTTTATTTTATTGAAACTATTTTTTAATATTCTTTTTGTGTTTATATTAATGTAAGAGATATTAAAAATGCTATAGATTACGTAAAATGGGGTGATATAAGGCTTGCTAGAGTGGATTTTTTATCATGGTTTCTCCACAAGTTAAGAATGTTCTGTGCCTTTTCTATGTACAATACTAAATTACTATTGGAATACAAATATTAAAAGAAGAATTAAATATATTCAAATCCATAAAATAAACCTCCAAGGTTTGCCTTAAAGTGGACACAATTATCAATTATTTTACCAGTGTTTTATTTTCGTCCTTATTACATGACTGCTATATCAGTAACGAACACTAGGGGGAGCCATCTCAACGTGATATATGAAGAGTCTATCTCCACAGCGCGCTGAAGTAAAGCTCACGTGTGTGAGATTCTGCCGTGATATTAAACTTGTCGGTTCCAATGACCGTAAATAACGAAGCCCTTTAAATGACACCATGAAAGCCCCCGTGGTTATTTTAATGGAACATGTGGGCATCTTCGGATTCACAGCCTCATTCACATAAAACTAATTCCCATTTAATAACATTCTATTTTACGTAGATGGATGGGTCGTGGGGGGCTGGAACCATACCAGCATTCATTAGTGCGAAAATAGTTCAGCCAAAAATTCTGAGCTTGCTGCTTTCTGCTTTCAGTTATTCGCCAAATGAAAATCCGGTGGGGTCGGGTGACATCAATTCAATTATACTGTTCGGATTTCCAACTATAATGGATATTGGCTTTATTTGCCAAAATTATGTTGTAAATTGTGCTAAGGATCCTCGTACACAAATACAAACCAGCAATGTGAGTGTTACTGTCTAGATTACATCATAATCTGGTGTCTTGTGCAGAGGTAAGACATCAACATAAATCTATTGAGGTTACATCACACATTCCTTCATCTCCATCGTGCAAGCAAACGTCTAGAACGGAGGAGGAGGGTGAGACGTATATGCACGGAGAGAGAGAGAACGAGAGCTCAGCTACAAATATCCATCAATCCACCCATCCAACCGTTACCTATTTCGCCTATCCATGTTTCTATGTTGTTATTATTTTATTATATATGATATTATATTATTAAAATAATGAGCGTTTTGTTCACTGATTGCCTGCTTATCCTTCATGAATAGTTTACCGTTATTATTCTGCACACGTCACGTTTGCAGTCCCGTGCATTTGTCCCGACTCACAGATTTGTCTGTTATTGATACGGTAGCAGGTCACTGTGAAATATTTAAGTTTTTATTCATGGATGATGACCTTTCATTTGTACTGTCCGCATCATCTCACCGTCTTTTCACACTATGTACGGACCCGATCAAACGTGAAGCGGCTGAGTAAGGTTATGCAACATGCGAAACCTCAACTGGCTCCACATTGGTCGGGAAGGTTCTTCTGTGAGGCGTGGTTAGGATCAGTTTTTAAATCCGATTGGTTAGATCGCCCTATGGGGCGTGTCCATTGGTTTCATTCACAAATCTACCAACTAGGGCATCATCCTGACGTGAAACTGTCTGATGATAGATAGATAGATAGATAGATAGATAGATAGATAGATAGATAGATAGATAGATAGATAGATAGATAGATAGATAGACACACTATGGAAATGTGCTCTTATCTATATGAGTTACTTACATACTGTGTGAGAAACACAAACTAAAAAACACACATGTAAACATGTAAAAAAGATTGGAAACGATTCAATTGTGTAGCTAAATGTGGCATCTGTTGTTCCAAGTTACATAATAACCTTTAATGTCTAAAGCCAATGTAGAAATGGAGGCTAATGAAGTAAGAGTGAGAATTATCCACAGACACAGTGCACTGAGGTCATGCAACAGTGTGTAATTGTTTCCTTGCTGTCCTGATTTGGAGGTGAAACCTGATCAGTGCTTTGGCCCCTCTAAGGAGAGTAATTTGACAGTTTACAGTTTAGTCTCTCTTTAAGCCTCAGTCTTCTGTTAGGCGGATCATCTTTCTGTCATGGTGTCCAGCTCACCACACTCGTTTGTGCATTTGTTTTTACATTCATGCTTTCACTACTTGAATGTTGTGTGCACACGGAAAGCAGGATCTTATTAAATTTATGAAATAGCACTGAAACCATAATATGACGCTAAGATTAAAAAAAAGAAAACACAGCTCAGCTGCTCCCTGATTACAGCATACAAACACAGCTGACCTACATGCCACTTGAGGACACAGCTCCAGTATTATCTGTAAATATCTGTCAAACAATTACTCTCATTGTAACTCCATATAAACCAACTCTCATTTTATTTCAAATTTTGTTCTCTATGGTATATGTGCATCCAAACTGAACTTAACTCTCCACAGTAGGTGTCAGTTTGAACTTTGACCCACTTCATCAACAATAACTCCATCCATGGGTTTGGACTTCAGGCTCTGTTATCGGATTCTCAAACACATCAGCTCAAGGGACCAAAAATGAGAACAGTATGGGTGAGAAAAGAACGCTTGAGCAGGTGGGGGATGGAAACAGGGGGATGGGAGATGGAAATGAGGGGGGTGGTCTGCAGCACCTATGAACTCAGAGGAGGTTCACTGGGTTCATGTCTTGCAGAGGAATGCAGTGGGGGTGGACAGCTTTTACATCGACTTGGTGACTGTTGGGTATGACAGACAAAACCCTTTGTAAACACTTGATTTACTATTACTAAAGGTTAACTATATAATGTGTCAACAATCAGGGCACAGTTTTCGTACCTGGTGCTCAGGTCACTGAGTGACTATAGATGCAATGGTGAAAGACACATTTTTAGTCAAACAAGGACAGCCTGTTGTGTGTGCTGAGGAGGGTTCAGTGGGTTCATGTGTATGTTGAACGTATGTGGGGGAAGGGAAGCTTCTCCATCCCAGCAGCATACAAGGCGCTTAGAGGGACTCACTACTCCCCATGCAATAGCTTTGGCGTTCCACATCTAAAAATACCAGTAAAACCCAGTATGAAAGCTGTCTTCCAATTTAATCCTCACAATGAGGGGATACCAACATTTGTTTACAAACATTGGTATCCCCTCAAATGATGATGATGAAGTGCATGTCGTTTATGCTATCATAGTATACTGGCCTCTGTTGTGAGTGGGGTCACTGGGTTTACTGTGTAGTAGAGATGGGGGAAGGTCCTACATGGCCATAAATCATGGATCAGGAAGCAAGACTCACGTTACATGCCATTATTGTCAATCTATGTCACATATATCCGTGACATGTTTCAAACAGTGGTGACCTACAACTTTACAGCAAATTCTTATTGTTTTTATAATAAAAAAATAGTTTTGACCAATTCATCTCTAAGTTAATATAGGGAACCATAGCCATTAATTTTTGGAATTTCATGATCTTTAACAATTGTGCTTAAAGTAAAGTAAATAATAATCCCAAATTGGTCAGGAATGTGTTTGACAGCATTTGGTTTATAGAACAAGTTAGTCTGTTCACTTAAGAAGAAAATCAAATGAAAGACAGCAAATTAATGGTAGTAGCATAGATAATGGAATACTATTTATACTATTAAATATCAGTATACTATGGAATACCATTTAACACATGCTACAATATTGGTCTATGTAGCATGCTGCAATCTGATCACTATGCAGCCTACAAAACATATTGATTATTGACTGTAACTTTGAACATCCAATGAAAGGCTTTCCGGAGACAGCAAAGCATACATACAAATTATTTGGCTGTGACAGCTGACTCTTGTCATTTTAGTGAGAGATAGAGCTTGTAGATAGAAATAAATCACTTGAAGGTGTGCAGGTTCAAGGTCACTCACTGAAGGCTTCATTTTCTGTGACATGCTACATGTTGATAATCTATGAGGGCAGTTGTGTGACCTAAACCAGCCCTTAACAACCTACCAGAAATCCATTTGAAGCAGAATTGTGGGTCTTGTGTGCTTGGTTAGATCACAGTTGGCCTTGACAAAGACTGTTTCTGGGTTTTTTTTCTTGAATTCATTTTAGTAAATAAAAACAACACTGTGTGGGGGCGCAATTAAAATGACCATTGAGTGATCATGATTTAATAAGAGCTGTAAGTGAGGGAAAAATACATTTCATAGAGGACATGTAAAAATACAGGGAAAAAAAACAAACATACGCACTTGGGATTTGGTTTATTATCAGAGAGCGTGAGAGAGAGAGAGAGAGATGTATATGAAACTAAGCCGGGCACAAGCTTCGGTACGTGCGTGTGTTTACACCCTGTTGTAGTAGAGCTGCTTGCGCCACACTAAACACACGGGCGGCACAAGAGTGGGCAGGCCCGTGAGTGCCGTGCCCTTTGTCCAATCAGTATCAAGTATAGCAATCACTGGCTGGAAATCTCCACCAATGGGGTGCATCGTCTTCGGGCCGACAGCCAATGGAATGCGCGCAAAACGTGGGCACGTGGATCTGTGCACATGTTGACGCTCGTAAACTGCCAAGAGAAAGAGCTGGCAAAGACACACACTGAGGAACTACCGGGTGCTGGGTGTGTGTGTGTACGTGTGTGTATGAACTGAGGCGGGGTGCTCTGATGCTGCTACCGCTACGGAGTGTTTCTTAACGGATTCGAAGTACGGGGAAAACCGTTAACGAGTGTTTGTGGCAGCTACTGGGTTTATACCACATCTCTAAAGGTGAGTATCTCCTCTGTGTCGCTTTGTGGCTAACGATTCACCAAGTTGGCAAGCTAGCAGTCAAGAATTTCCTGCCCCGCTGTATATTGTGTCTGGTCCCGGTACAATTTGTGAGAATATAGCCAAAATGTGTGCTAATTTCACTCAACTCTTTTGGTTATTTTACCGTTTCTTCATTGCTGTGTGAGAGGTTTACGTTCCAAGTGATAACCCACGATTTCGCCAATAATTAAGACGTACTTTGTTGGCATTAACTCTCATATTGTGATCCGACCTTAACTGGTGCTAGCTAAACAGAGATTAGATTTTAATGGGGATTTTGGCGTTGTATGGAACGTGAAGTTCCTCTCGTGGGCATCGTGGTGCACAAAAATGCAGACAGTCAGACAACACCTGAGACGCAGCCTCGTATTCCGCCGTGGTTCATGCATACCGGCGTACCTCCCCATCCCATACACGATGACCTAAACTAAATACAAAAAACAAAGATTAAGGGTCAAGTGTAGTTATTATATTTTTTTCTCAGTGGAGTCAGATGGATGTAAAAAAAAAACCCCAAAACGATAAGCTTTTTATTGGATGGAAGTATGGTACCCAGATAAATTAAATCAACTAAAATGTGAATCATTCTAAGGCAGTTTGCGTAACCTGAATTCAAGCTCATAAGGTTAATTTTGTCTCTTTTGCTCAGGAATTTATATCAATTCGCACTGTCAGTTTGTAGTCTTATTTGAAATAGTGTGAAAAACTGCTGCTGAAATTTACTCTGTCTATTAGTGGGATCAAAGGCCAGCAAGGATAAAGAGAGAGAAACAAAGAGAAATGAGAAAGGCACATGGCCAGAAGGATACATGGTGTAAAATGTGAAAAAGATAAAAGAGGAGGAGGGCTGATCTGAGAAAGAGGAAGGAAAGAGGAGTACCAGCTCCTGTGTAACCAGTGGGGTGGGCTGAAGAGAAAGCAGAGGGTTGAAAGGCACACAGAGACACTGCCAGAGAGGAAAGAGGGAGAATTGTGTGTGTGTGCTGAATCCAAGGGGGGTGGAGAGTGTCTCTGAGACAGAGGAGGGGCTAGAGTGAGCACCAGAGAGAGAGAGAGAGACTATTCTGATTTCACTACTGCTTACTAGCACCCATCCCCCCTCACACTATTTCACTCTCCTCCTCAATGGGAGCCAGACATGCACTGCCATTGTGTGCCTACTGCCTACCCCCAGTAGTGCTCTGTACCATGTTAAAGTAGGCCACTGGTATACCCACCATATCAATTGGGTTTATGGTTTTTTGTAGCGAAACGGAAAATTGAGGCCTTGTAATAATATTGTTTCGCTCAAGCTCTCTCTTCCCTCCTGTCTCCATTTTCTTAGTCAGTAACTTGTGTAACAACTTGCATCATGCTGCTTTTGGGCATTCGGCCAATCTGTATTGTCTCTGAGCAGAATTGATTGTCGTAATAATCCTTTTGCTCTAACGCTGAACCTTTTATTGCTCCCTTAACAGCAATGCAGTCACAGGGCAGCACTTCCTCCCAGCCCTCATTCGACTCGATGAGCTCCAGCGACAGCCTCTTTTTCACCGACTCGGAGCAGGTGGAGGATGATGCAGATGTCTTCCTGACCGATGGCTCTCCTGCCGTCATAATCGCCAGAACGTGTGCAGCTACGACTGATAGAGATGGGAGATCAGAGAGCCCAGGTTCCCAGTGGGCCTGCGATGGCTTCACTGACAAAGAGGAAGAGGAGGAGTCGGACAGGTCAGAGGGCAGCAGCAAGGGGAGCAACACAAGTGTACGTGAGATCGACCCAGGCTGTCAGAGCCCAAAGTCCCAAGGAGACCTGCTGTTTGCTCAGAAGGTGAAGAGAAGGATGGGGTCGGGTTGTGGGGATGGTCAAAGGGGGAATGACAGAGCAATGTTTTAGAAAACGTACATCAGGAAGTACAGAAATTCAGTCAGACTGTAAGGCCGAACCTGGACACAGTAGTAATCTGTCTTGCCTCCCTGTTTCTCTGTCAGTGTGCTGAGCTAAAGGGTTTTGTCAGACCCTTGCTGGACCTGCTGAATGGACTGAAGAGGGGAAGATTTGACCGCGGTAAGCAACCTTACACCACCACCCGCAGAAAAGCATGTGTGCAGACTGGTGACTAACATTGTAGCCAATGAACTCATGTGTATGTGATCTGACTGGGCTCGATCGGACGCTATCCTTTGTGCAGCAGTTACATTTACCCAGCTATATACCCATCCTATTGCTATTGATTTCAGAGTGCAATCGGTTTGACTCACCTCAGAAGTACTGGTATTACAATTGCAAAGGGTGTGTGTGTGTGTCAGAGAAAAGTAGCATGTATGTGCATCTTTTATGAATATCAGATCTTGGGCTGTCCCTATAAATAGTTTATTATCAATTTAATATTACATGAAATCCTCAATCAAAGACGTACCTCATCCAGGGCTAAGCCAAGCTAACATCTGCCGTCTTCATCACGGAATATTTGGTCTGGAAACTTTATTCTCCACACGACTTTCTTGTGTTTTGTGACTAAGGACTTGTCCTCATTTAAAAAACATTCACTGCATTGCTCTGTTTCTGCACTACTAGGTAACAACCAATGAAAATGTGAGGCATAATCACATGAATGTCATCATATTTTTGCCTCCTAAGTGTAACAACACACCACTTACCAAGACATGTCATAAATGGCAGTATCATGAATTACCTGTTTTCTTCACCCTGTCCCTCTAAGTGGAAGAAATGATGGACAACTATTCTCAGAATATATGCATATACATATATTGATTACTCAATTAACAGTCAATATAATCATTACATTAATTGTGACAGCCCAAATCAGATCTCAGAATGCAAATCCTGACAAGATGATTCTGTTTTTGGCTGACAGGTCTGAGTAGTTTCCAGCAAAGTGTTGCCATGGATCGAATTCAGAGGATTGTGGGAGTTTTACAGAGACCCAACAGTGGGTAAGTTGCTGACTAGTGAGGCCCCTGTTTTGACGCGTGTCCGTGTACTTTACTTTGACTCATGTGTTTGCACTTTGTTCAGAATTGAATTAACCTCTAGCAAGGTACTCATCAATCAGGGGCAACAAGTGAATGGTGGTGCATGTCAGTTTTATTGGTAACTCAAACTCCTTTCCCAGTACAAGTAAACAAAATGATGGATAAACACAATTATACCCCATTAGCATAAAGTTGACTTTTGCATCTTTACTCGTTTATGGTTAAAAAGCTTTTTTGTTGCACACTGGACAGCAGCCTTACACAAACTGGCTAACTTCTACTTACATTATATCAACATTTAGAGCAACTTCAAACAACAGTATGACATACTGTAACTAATGACATAAGTAGCCTGAGCGCCCTGAAATGTCATTCAGATGAATTTGGCTCTTACACCACCTGACATATGCCCTCAATTTCTGTTATTTCCCAGTCTGTTACTAATTTGTTTCTTGTCCTGCCCATTTGAGTGTAAATGGCAATTAAACTATAGTTTTTAAAGGACAGGACCAGTGAGGCAGTCTTCCATTTCAAGCCTCGTCTCCTCTTTCATGTTTAATTGAGCAGTCCTCCAGCAAGATAAGGTTACATCATTCACTGCCCCTGGGGAGCGAAATCAAAATTTATATCCAGGTTCTAAATGTAGGACCATAATCCCCCTGTCCCCTCCAAAACATAGCCATAAATTTTACTGAAATTTAATCCAGTGTATCAACATGAATTTATGTCTCCCCTTTCACTTTATTGTTTTATAGAGAGAAGTACCTGAACATTCTGCTTCAGGTGGAGATGATGTTGAAGCTCTGGTTTCCTCATGTCTCTACTCAATCTGTATCTGTGGCCTCCAGCAGTGAAACCTCACCTGGTTGCTCAATGCAACACACTTTCAGTTCCACTCCACCACACAAGCACAGAGATCAGTTGCATATCCCTGTCAAGGTAAGAACACACATCTGCAACTGACTGTGTACACACACACAAGCCTTAATCCAACACAACACCACAAACTGAATGCTACATTCCCATGCAAATTTCCTCTTGTTCATTTTCTAGAAACGCAGACTTAGCTGGACCGGCACAGACTCTCCCACAGCGTCACCTGTGCTCAAGTGCCCACGTAGTGGTCGAGAAGAGAAGAAGGAGAGGGAAGTAGATGACAGAGCCCCATCAGTGACTATCGATGGACCTAGCCAGTTGAATGAAGACACAAAAGGAAAGGACAGTGACAGTGAGGCAAAAGACAAGCCATCAAAGTACAAGGCAGGCCAAAGCTCTGAGCCAAGTCTGACCTGGGTGCATGTGGCACCCATTCTGTCCCCAGGAAAAGCCTGCCCGTCGCACGAGGGCATTGTAGCAACAGGCAACGATGGGAACCAATGTGTCACCAATGTCTTTCCTCCCAGAAATGGTGGCAGTCCAGCTACGCAAGACAGCTCCATCTCCTCTACCACATCCTACAAGCACCCAAAAAACCTAAAGAAGCCAACCCAGTGCCAAAGCCACGTTGTTGCAGAACAACAGAGTGCCAGTGACACCTTGGAGACCTGTCAGGACAAAAGCAAATCTCTTCAAGTCATACTTCATCCTTTGCCCAGGGTTTGCCCCACCCCTGTTGAGACCTGATGTATCAGTCTGGAAACAGCGTCTCTCTGTTTCACCACTGGGATGAAATCTACTGTGAGATGAAGAAGGGACTGGAGTTGATGCATACAGTGAGACAGGACAAATGATGGATGCAACCATCTAGCAAGACCAACCACAGCTAGAATAGTTATTCCAAAAGACAGCAGTGATGAGTCTATATGAATGAAATCTGTGTTGATAATCATAATTTTATTATCTACATATGTGCACAAGTATATTTGTGGTTGAGGGAGACAGTAAAGAAGACACCTGAAGGCTAATTATTGAATAATGGCTAATAAGAGAGACTTACAAGAAGTAGGAGGAGCAAATAATTCCTTCTCAGCATGAAAGCAATCATAACATTCAACAAACATCTATCTAGAAGAACCACACTCTCCTTTTGTAAACGGATAAATTCATGTCCATGTTTAAAATGAAAGCTTTCAGAGTTTGTTAGTGGCGAGAGAATGTGAGCTCTTAACTCAGAAATGCAGCAGAAAAGCATGAGGATTCCTTCCCTTGTAGATAGAACACAATTATTTGGTTCGGAGAGGACAGGTGAAAAACTGTTGTCACTGAAAATCAGCTTGTGACATTAGAAATACAGTACGGCACACAGGTTATACTGTATGTGTGGCGTGTTCGAGTCTTTGGAGACTGTGGAAAAACTGATGTCAACAACTCCACGAATGTAATCCAAGAACTACTTGGCTGGCAAATCTGTGGCAGTGCATCAAGAGGAGTGACATCACAGCAATCAGAGGTCACAGAAATCTACTAATTGCACTGTGGGTGAAGTCTTTGCACCCTGTCCCCAAATGACCACCGGTGTGTGCTATGGAAATCAAAGGCAAATGAGAAAAAATAAGGACCATTCAATGAACTGATCACTCTTGACTTTCACAGTTAATTTATTCATGTGTTGATCTGACATAGCATCTATTTATTATTGTTTGTATTTATTTATTGGGCAGCTGAATTTGGCCTGCTGTGTACAAACACAGTTTGGCCAACATTTTTCAAGTGATTGGAAAGATGCTGTTAAGATGTTTGTTTGTGATTTTTATTGCTATAACAAGGACAAAAAGAAGGTAGTGGAAACTAACGATTGATCTGTTGGACTACTGTGCCTTTACCAACAAGGGTGTGTTCAGAAAAGCGTTCGATGTTTTCAGTGCATTCATTCATGTTTTTGAGTGTTTGCTCATATCACACCTGCACACCATTACACATTAACATTACACTTTCAACCACAAAAGCCTACATGTAGCCATTTTCCTTTTTCTTCAGTAACATGATAAATTCCAGCTTCAAACCCAGTATCCCACTGAATCGTTAGGATGTCTACTGTATGTCAGTACTGCCTATAAAGTTTACATTGAACAGCAGCAGTGGGCACTTTGTGTCACATGGTATGAACGTGTACCCTTTTGGGGACTTTATTTTTAGGTTCTGATCAACAGTGAAACATACTGAAACTGCACTTAATAGTTGGTGCTCTTGAAAACTTGAAAATCGGAGCAAAAAGTAAAGTAAGGGAGAAAATCTTTATTTTGCACCAACGTCTTCTGCTGCTATAATGCTCTAATTCCGATTCTGATCTAGCTGCTTCATAGGAGGAACACTCTGTATTTGGAAACTTGCTCATAATATTCTTATAAATGTAGGATAGGTTTTAGAAACGATTGGATTAAACAATATTGTACATATTTTAACCTAAAATATTTTTAAATTGGTATGAGTGGGTGATGAATTATTTACCCTAACTAATTAACAGAGGTGTGTTGTGTATTATCAGTGGAAAGATTTATACCAGACTCCTTTGAATAGCACCACGTGTGAACACAGAGCCACAGACAGCCTCCATGTTACTGTCTAATGTCTTAGAGTAAGGAGCGTACAAACCCTGAGAGTCAGACTGTCCTTCCCCATCCTACCTTTAATAATGACGGCATTATGTGCCAGACGCTGACTCTATCAGAGGCTGGGGGGGTCTTCCAACCCACTCCTGTTTTTATACGGTTGTGGTAACAGAAAAGCCAGTTGCACTTATTTTTCTTTGTCAGCGTCTCTTTTTCATGTATGTTTTCTACTGTAGCAACCACTGCTTATTGGACAGAGATGATATGTCTCTTTTATTTTAGCTGCCCTCTTCTTCTTGCATAGTAAAAGCTAACTGTAGTTCCCGTCTCCCCTCCCCCACCATGCTGCATTCGTCTGCCCTTGCTCTCTCTCCTTCATAACCCTCAATTCTGTTACTATATTTCTTTCTAAGTCTGTCTCTTTTTTTCAACCCATCTTTACATGATATTACTCTTCCGGCTACTTTTTCAATTATGATAAAAAAGGAAATATCTTTTAATAAATGACACTGTTTTGAAAGGTGAAGAGTGGCTTATTTCGTCGTGTTTAGCGTTTGGAAATGTGTGTCTTTGTATAATATATGATATGATATGATATGAGTGTATCAGTCAGACAGCAGCATCTTATCTGCCTGTCCAGGCCCTGTAATTTAAGTCTGAGACAAATCAGACGGTGGAAATCACAATTATCTCATCGGTCACGGAAGAGCCATTTTGTCCTGTAAAAGTTCACGAACGTTCCAATTAGAAGTGAGGTTTTTTGCACAAAAGGACAGAGGTGAGGGACTAAGGATGGACCTCTGTCCTTGCAACCTGAGCCCAAAAAAAGAAAACATTACTGATAATTCTAACACACACACTATTATTATGTAACATACATAAACATCACAGATTATGAATGCTGAAATTCTTTTCTCTACACTCTGGCTTCTGGTATCGGTGTTTACTGAACACACACTGGGTCGAGACTGCCAAATTTTAAGAGGGTGTGGTTTGATTTCTCCCTGCTCAGACTGGGGATGAAAACCAGTCATGCCGCACATGCACATCCGCAGTCACAAATACACACACACACACACACGCCACTCCCCACCACATGCCCCAACACACTGACTGGCTGATTTTGTGATGGGCCCGTCTCTAACACACTGACGATACTACGTTACAACAACAAAGACCGCCCTCCCTCCTGCCTCCACGCCGACTCCATCCCTCACGGCCCCCCCTTGTATCCATGCAGTTTTTAGCAGACAAGCCCTTGCCCTTCGCCTCCACCCGCAGATACTCCCCCTTCCTACTCTGGAGGATGGAATTGAGGGGCAAAAGGAAAAGGACGGGAAGAGGATGTGTGGAGGGCACGAGGAGGAGATCTGACCTCACTACAGTTTTGGGGAATGCAGAGGATATTTGATGATTTTATTCCTCCCTTTTTATATTTTATTTTTATTTCTGCTCCATTCTATTCTTTTATTAGCTAGACTTCACTTCACCCTTTTGTTGTTGTACAAAGTTTGACTCCCACACTACAACATGCCCTGTTTTGTGTTCGGCTACATTACAGCAAATACGAGCGTTAGGACGGTAAAGGTTTCAGGGAACAAAAGTGAATCGCCTTATTATCCGTTTCTACCTCCTTAAGCTATTGTAACGTATCCTGTAGGAATGACTGAGCATGTGCATTTTTACATCAACGTGATTGCACGTAAGAGACATATTGTATCTATTCATTCTTTGTTATGTAACTCTCAATAGTGATGCAATATTGTTTTATTGGTTATAACAAGTTAATGATTCAAGGGAGCCTGTCCAGTTCTGAAGGAGTGATAGAGGGATAGAGAGGTGCTCATATTCATTTCAGAAAAACTCACAGGAGGTGAAATCGTACTGTTACATGGCAGGAGCACACAAGCTGCTACTCACCCCAAAGTCCTCAGGGGGAGGGGGGTTTAAGCTCCGACTAGGCCCAAAACAGTGCCAGAGCTTATTAGAAATGCAGCGTCGGGCCCTGCAAATGGAAATCAGAGCAACTTTGCAGTGATTTGTGCGTACGGCGTTGACGGGCCAAAGTATGGGGTTGAGAACGTTGCTCTCCCCACCGTCTGCACTCCCCATCACCGTGACGTCACCAAAGGGGATACGGTAAAGGCAGAGTTACCAGGACTACATTTTCAAGGACACACGTGTATCCCTTGACATTGTGAGTGATATTTAGGGCATGGCTGAGCTACAGGCAAATAACATCCTCATTGGTTTCTTTGGCCTGAATGTGTTCTCCTGAGCGTACATGTGATGACGCTGTCTTACACGACTGCTCAATTATTGAAGTGTGAGAGGGAAGCACCAGAAGGAACACACTGAGAATGTGATGTGAATGAATGAAGGGGAGAAGGGGATAGCAAAAAGAAAGGTATGTAAAAGTGTTATGAATGAGAAAGTAGTGAGAGATAATAGCCTTACACTCTCAGTAAATGACTTAGGATACAACATATACACGTGCGCTCACACTGATACCCACGCTGAGGTCCTTGCTGCCCATATGTGAGGTGAATCCCCTGAGATTCTGTCTTCTAAAATGATTTACAGCCCCTGTCAGATACACAGTAATAAAACTGGGTCAGCATGATAAAACATACAATAACCATACACTTGATGAATGTGGAGGAACCAAGAGAATATAACAGAAATTATGCACTTATGTAATATTCATAGCATGGCAATAACTTAGATTTACATACTTGGATGACATCACATTGTGGCTTTACAGTCACTTGGTGGGAATTTTTCATACAATGAAAGGAAACAATTGTAGAAAGACACTACAATTCCTGCATTTGCGCTGTACCAAAAGCGCACACACTCTAGAACTGAGTGCAGATTACGTTCCTGGCTTTCCTGTGGTGTAATTGGTTATTACATGCCTCTGTAATGAGATGCCCTATTACATGAGTGAAAGCTGCACCAGCACATGGCATTCACCACGTTTGCCAGTTTTGGTATTTGTGTGCGTGCGTGTCTGTGTGTGCAGGTGTGACTGTTTTGTTTTTCTCTGAGTACGTGTACCGGAGTGTGTTGTACATTGTGTACTGTGTTGCTGTTACGTAACAGGGATCGGCCAGTTGAGCGGTACAGTGTACATGTGAGGTGCCAACCAGCAATAGGTTGATTGTGAGTGGTGGCTGTAAATGAGTGAGTGAGTGCCAGCAGTGACATGCCACAACTGTAGAGACAGAGGCGTGTTTCCCTCTGGAATGTTCCAAATTGACAGCTAGCAGGGGAAAAAAATAGATTTCAAAAAGTTCCTGCAAATTCATCCAGACTTCATTAAAACAGGACAGAGAAATGTAGATAATTCTGAGAAAAAAGACAAAAAAGAAGCAACAACTGGAGGGACAATATGTCTGAGTGAGACATACACTCTTTCTCTCTCTCTCACATGCACACACATAGAGTGCAGTCGTGCAATATTTACTCATATTTTCATATATCAAATTGTTTTCCTTGCATTTTAATTTTTGAGGATTTTATTTTTGGTTGTATATTTTCCTATACTGTAAGTCTTGTTTATGTTCTATATAAAGCTTTTTACCATTGAAATTGAATGGGTAGGTGAGTGAGTGACAGACAGATTGACAAAGAAATAATTAATGGTGATTGATGATTAATACAGTGAACAAATCTTTGGTTTCGATGGAAAAACAAGCCCTCCAAATATCAACTCAAGTCTGGTTAATGGCTGAAAACCACTCGACGGGTTTAGACAATGTTAGCAATGTGAGTTTGGTGAAATCGTGATAGTGGGTCACTTCAGACGGATTGAGTGATCAGACAGCCTGGCGTAGCTTCAGGCTCACTGCTGCGCTAATGCTCACATTACTACAACTGCACTCTGTTGACCCACATCACACAAAGGGAGAGGATACTAAAGGGTTGAGCCTATAGGAAATTGGAAGTAAGGCTTACCTGATAATCCCATGTTTTATCCAGGGGGCTGAGTTCAGGGCTGGCATGTAGTGAGTGAACACTATTGAACAGTTGATTGATGAATTACACAGGCCATGATGCATTTTTGACCACTTGGGATGACAATTAGATCGGAATAAGTGGTCATACAAACGCTTTGTGGCACAATGATGCATCCAGAAAAGATGATCGAACAAACCATATCAGCCTAATTTATGTATTAATGAATTTTGTGCATCAATAATAACCAATAGAACATCAATGCTTGCTTATACAGCATGCCTATACATGTGCTGTAGCACCCATCAGTTTAAGGTGTATTGTTGCAGTTTCAAACTTGTGATTTAAAATTTAGCTTGGGTACTCATGTGCAACTTATGAACGTTGGCCTTGAATGTTGGACTGTAACATTAATGGTAGCAAACTGCTCTGTTGCAACAAATTTGAAAATTTCTGGCAGCTGAAGTTACTTTTGAAATGTAAAAAGAAGTGTTGCTTCGTATGAATTGCTCAAAATTACCTCACCTCATAAAACAATCCTCTTTTTTTTTTACCCAGTACTGTAATTAATAATGCGTAGCTTTGGGTATTTCTACTTTTCAATCTTATAGTCCTCATCTGGTGAATTGAAAATCTTAACCCTTTAAATACTGTTATTATTTGAGTACATTTTAAGGCAAACAATTCAATGCAATTTAAAGGGCTTTATAGAAATTGAATGGGTTTGCTCACATTAGTAACCCAGTAATATTTTTTATTTTTTTATATGAAACTAAAATCTGACAATTTTTGGAATTGTGACTAAATAATTAATATTTTTCAGTCTTTCCACATTGGGTGTCACTTTATACAGATTAACCCAAACCAATACATTAGAATTAGGCCTAATATGAAGCTATGACCTTGTTAACAGAGTAAATTTTTTTGATTTTATAGATCAAAACCAGCAGATGAGAATTATCCATCGTGGTAGTCCATATTACATGCGCTAGGTGGTAACATCGGGTAAACGGCACAATTCTACTTCAGGTTGATACACGGAAATTGACGCGAAGAAGAAAGCGGATCCACTTCCGGTTCCGGATCTTGAAATAGAAACGTTGTGAAAACGGTACGTCCAACTGGAAACTTTTACACTAAACTTAATTCTGGTGGCGTTCAACAGTCATTAAACCAAACAGACCTCTCTGCACATTTACAGTCGACGCGGCGCGAAGAAGAATTTACGCAAAAACTGAAGGTTTATAGGTTTAATGAGGCATTTGTTGGCTGTTTGTAGCACACACAGCAATGTGCTAACGTCGCTTAGCTGCCGGGAGTTTTGGCGGATCTCTTTGATCGTCGCTTTATATTGATCCTGTTTGCTCATTGACTGCCTACAGCAAACAAACAACATCAACGCGTTTATAACATGAGACTGAAGATGGCGGACGATGTTTGAGTTAATGGAAAATTTAAAGCTAGCACGCTAGATTTTTGTTGCTGTACCATGGATAGTCGTCAAACTGTTTCACGGATCGTCAGATGAAAGAGGCCGTATGATTCAGTCATACATTGCATAAAAATTGTGGAACTTGTGATCTGACAGGGTGAAAAAACGAAAAAAGAGTCGGACCATATTAACTATTTAAGCCAGTAAATCTGCATCAAAATTGCTGTTCGGAGACTTGTCAGCCTTGGAGCCCAGGGCTATTTCATATCATGTTTCAATTAGTTAAAATATTGGAAATAATTGAAAATTGTTGTTAAGCATAGTTATACCTGAGCTTGATGTAGATTAACACCTCGAAGAATGATGGTACTGTAAGAATGAGTCGCTGCTGAATGTTTGTAAAATCTGGTTGTCGTGTTGTATGATTTTTCTTCTCTTTACAGGTCTTCAACCATGTCTCTTCCTAAGCGGGAGGTGGAGGAGTTGAGGCCATGGGTGGAGCGTACAGTGAAGAAAGTGCTTGGATTCTCAGAGCCCACTGTAGTCACTGCAGCTTTGCACTGTGTGGGAAAGGGCCTTGATAAAAGGAAGACTACAGGTAACTGACAATTCTTCTCCATACTTAAAATAGTGCCTTTTTGTATGGTGTGGAAACCATGCTGGGATAGTCTTTGTGCGAACAACAATATGTACAATAGTCTAAAAGGTGTCATTTCCCTTGTGCACCATGATCATATGTGGCCACCTTGAGGTGATGATGTAAAACAGAAATGACACAAGCAGCAAAGAGGTAGGAAGGAGTGAATCCATCTAATTTACTGACAGATTTGTATTTGATTTTATGGGGAAGCTGCAGCAGTGGAACTCACAGTAATTCATGACATATTAACAGTGAATAATGAGCAGTTCTGCAACGATCATCTGCAGCATATTACTAAGTGAAAGCGGCCTTAACACTTTTAGGTAATTGCTTTGTGTCATGTATTCTGTAAAGTCAAAAAAATCTTGTAAAGCTAAAACATCTTTCCTTATAACCATGGTTACATTGTTGTTTGTGAACCTTGAAACTCCTCCCAAATTAATGTGATGCATTGTGGCGTTTTAAATACGTTTTTCTCAAATTTGCATCCATGTAGCTGTTGTGCTGTGTGATTGAGTGATGCCTCCCAATTACTATTTTTCTGTCATCAGAAAAATAGTGATTGGGAGTAATCGTGCTCATTTAGTGACATTTGTGTTGCCTCAGACCAGCTGCGTCCTTTCCTTGATGAGTCTGCTGGAGGGTTTGTGGAACGTCTTTTTGAAGCTCTGGAGGAGAGCCGTAGCACCCGTGGCAACAAAGGAGCTGCAGAAAAGAACCGCAAGAGAGAACTAAAGGTAAACCATAACAAGTGCATACTTATTTATCAGACGATCACAAATAGTACATTGACAACCTTAAAATATATACACAGAGAAGTGATCAGGTAAGGTCAGGGACACACACACACACACACACACACACACACACACTCACTAGTGTTCATTCTGAAACTATACTCCTACCAAAAGTGGAAAATACTGTCATTAGTGGATCTCGTATATAACAGCATTGGTTTATGTTGTTCTGTTTTGACTATTTTTCCCCCAGGATGTGTTTGGTGAAGAAGTTGAAATGGGTGCCATGCGGGAGACTCAGGAAGTTGTAGATGGAACAACAGCAAAACGCAAACGAGTCCCTCGCTTTGAGGAAGTGGAGGAGCCCGAGGTCATACCAGGACCTCCATCTGAGAGCCCTGGCATGCTCACCAAGATGCAGGTATAAAATAACTGCCTTTTCACGGTTATGGATTTCTTATTCAACTAAAATTCAAAGAGGTCCACTTATGGTATTTTAGAAAATCAATAAAACAGCTTTTGAAAAATATGCACCTTAAAACAAAGTGCTTAATTTGAGGGAAATCAAATAAAGTGTAGCAGCTGGAGTTCGATGGTGTCAGGGCCATTCTCATACAGCGCTCAACGTTGAGACTGGAGCGATATTTATTTCGCAATGATTTATTGGTTATGGGTCCGGATAGGACTGTGTCTGGGGCCGGACATGGACCATGGTCCGCCTTTTGGTGACCCCTGCCCTATAATAATGAGCTATTATAATTGTAGTGGTAAATTATCTTGTAGGTTGCTGAACAGTGTGACTTCTGTATTGTCACACGTCCATGTGCTTTACTTTCAACTTGCAAACTCCTTGCCCACTACAAGTTAGTTCAAACTAAATTGTTAAAACTATCCTTCTTCAGGACGATGGGCACAATTATACTCCAATGACATAAAGTTTACTTTTACAACTTCACTAGTTTACCGTCAAAAAGCTTTTTAGTTGCACACTGGAAAGCATCCTTCCAATGAAATTGCTCACTTAACTTACACCATGCCAACATTTATAGCAACTTCTAGACAACAATATCACATAACATCGTAACTCTTATGACCTCTGACAGACGTATAACATAGGAAAACAGTTCCAACAGTTTATTTTTCATTCCTTAGCAAGTTGAATGAAAAATAAACGGAAGCATCATCCAAATGAATTTGGCTCTTACAATAATACTAATCTTTTTTCACATCATCAGATCAAACAGATGATGGAGGCTGCCACAAAACAGATAGAGGAGAGGAAGAAACAACTGAGCTTTGCCCCTTCAGCCCCTGTTGCACAGGTAATATTTCTACATTTTGTTGTTATGTAAAGGTCAACATTGGTGAGCATCGCACTGTTTTCTTGTGAGTTTTCATGTAGGCCAAATATTTTTTTTTAGTATTTTAGAAGTCAATATGACAGCATTCATGTTCCTGTCTGACCTTAGTGATTGCCCCTTCCTACACCACAGTCTCAACTGGAATCTCCACCACCGTCGAGGCTTCTTGGCACTTCCAGTGGCACACCTGCAAGTGGAGCCCAATCCAATGCCCCGTCCCAGGCTGCCAGTTTCATGAATGATGCTATTGAGAAGGCCCGCAAAGCTGCTGAAAATCAAGCCCGCATCCAGTCTCAGTTTGCCATGAAATCTGGTATTCTTGGAGTCTTGGGGAACACTGGACCTCAGAATTTTGTGGCCCTAGCAAATCTGCATGCTATGGGCATTGCCCCACCGTGAGTATTCATATTCAAGTTGAAATACAGGTGGGGATGTATTTGGGTAAATTCTTATGTTAATCTAAGCTGCTTTCTTGATGTGTTCTATAGAAAAGTGGAGGTCAAAGAGGTCAACAAGCCAACACCCCTGATTCTGGATGAGATGGGAAGAACTGTAGATGCTAGTGGCAAGGAGGTTGAACTTACACACCGCATGCCGACTCTTAAAGGTGTGTATAATGTGCTCTCTCTACACACAGGCACATTTTCTTCCTTTTGTTTTGTATTTTCCCTTTTTGTTTTCTAATTTCCTTTTGAATCATCTCTGTGTGTAGCCAACATTCGGGCGGTAAAGAGAGAGCAATTCCGTCAGCAACTGAAAGAGAAACCCGGTGAGGACTTGGAGTCCACTTCCTACTTTGACCAACGTGTGACCATTACACCAGCCCAACGGGCACGCAGGAGCTTCAGGTTTCATGATCAGGGGCGCTTTGAGAAGATTGCTCAGAGAATCAGAACTAAGGTTGTTTATAACACCATACACTAGACGACGTCAGCCTATTTATAATATTATCTTGAGAATTTGTAAGAGTCGGAATAACTTGTTTCTCTACATCTTTAACAAAATTAGGCCCAGTTGGAAAGGTTGCAGAATGAAATTGCCCAAGCAGCTAAGAAGACTGGTATCCAAGCATCCACCAAATTGGCCCTGATTGCTCCAAAGAAGGAGATTGGTGAAGGCGAGGTCCCCAACATTGAGTGGTGGGACTCTTACATCCTGCCATCAAATATAGACATGTAAGATGCTATACCTTTCATCTAGGACCTCAATTACTGAGTATAATGTTGAACAACTATCTAAATAACTACATTCATATAAAACACATTAATGACATTGAACTTAATTGACCTGTGTCTTGGTTTGGTCCATAAAGAAACGCAGAGATGAAGTTTGAGGAACTGGAACTTTTTGGTGTGACAACCCTCGTAGAACATCCAGCCCAAATTAGCCCTCCAGGTAAATGCATGTGAAGTAATAAGTAGAGTGTTCACTATGTAAAATGTACTCCTTGCTTTTAAAGATGTAAATATTTTGATTGCATAATAGAGGAATCAAACATTTGTGTGTGGGTGGGTAAAATAATCATTGATATTTGGTAAATATATTTTGTTATTCGTAATGTCAGTTTATAAAGTAAATTAATTTATTAAGACGGATGTTTTTACATACATTTGTAAGATGTGTTTGACCTTGTTTGTATGTGTCAGTTTCTCTGCCAATTGGTAAATTTTTTCCTCCCCAGTTAGACTTATTTAAGATCCTTACTTGTTCATAACATCGGACTCTAGTTCATAATTCTGAGAGCAGTTTTCAAGTGTGCTGGCTTTTATTTTGATCCTCTTCTCTGTCCAGAGTCAGGTTGGATGTGCACTGTTTTTTGAAAGTAAATATACATCTTGGCCCAGCCTACAAACCACTTGATACTAACTTGTCTTGTAATTGTAATTGTGGTATTGTTAATGTCCTAATAATGTGCTGTTTTTGTTTTTTTTCTCAGTCGACACAGATAAACCAGTAACACTGGGTGTATATCTGACGAAGAAGGAACAGAAGAAGCTAAGAAGACAGACACGAAGGGAGGGCCAAAAGGAAGTTCAAGAGAAGGTCCGTCTGGGACTGATGCCTCCACCAGAACCCAAAGGTAGCTACTTTTCTAATCACAAATTGCAAGGATCTTTTCAAAATAAAACAGAATGAGCTGATGTTCTCCTTCCAATCCTCAGTGCGCATTTCCAATTTGATGAGAGTGCTGGGGACAGAGGCAGTACAGGACCCCACAAAGGTGGAGGCCCACGTCAGAGCACAGATGGCCAAGAGACAGAAGTCAGTAACTTAATTAACAACTTTCTATACAGCGTTTCCTGCTCCCATTATCTATGCGTCACTAATCCATCTTTGTCCGCCTCCATGCAGGGCTCATGAGGAGGCCAATGCAGCCCGGAAGCTCACTGCAGAGCAGAGGAAAGAGAAGAAGGTCAAGAAGTTAAGAGAAGATCTCACCAACGGGGTTCATATAGCAGTGTACAGGTGTGTATTCGTATTGAGTGAGTGCGTGTTGTAAATCTTTTGTATATTTGTTTGTCAATAATTGGAAGTGCAGCTTATAAATACCTGCATATTTTTGACATGTCATTTAGGATTCGTAATCTGCAAAATCCTGCAAAGAAGTTTAAAGTTGAAGCCAACGCCAACCAGTTATACCTGACGGGCACAGTGGTTCTGCACAAAGATGTTAACCTTGTTGTGGTAGAAGGAGGTAAGTACGGGAAGGAGAATTCTTAGACACTGTTTCTATGTTAACCTTAAGGTAATAACATTTTTTTCAACGTGACAAAAGCAGCGAGAAGCTAAAGGCATACTGTCTATAATTTGATTCGTTCCCATTAATTTCTGAAATATTTGCTCATAATTTTCACTGAAGCTGTGTGTTCATATGTTGACACACAATGGTGTAACCTATGCGCCTGATGTAATGCAGTAGTTCATGTGTCATTGGGTTACAGCTAACAATTTTGACTACTCATTAATCAGTTGATTCTTTTTCAGTAATTGTTTTAAGTGCATAAAATGTCCAGAATTAGAGGTGGCTTAACATTAATATTTTTGTAGCTGTTACTGGTATGTACTTATTTCAACTTGATGATTCAATATTCTGTCAGTGATTTAATTAGCTGATTCTTTGTTTAACCAGTCCAATGTTACTCATGCCTCATTTTTCTTTGTTCCAAATACCATTTTTTCAATACCAAGACCCTCTTACATGAAGTCAAGATTTTAAGTTTATAGAAACCTACTGTATGAATGAATGAATTTGCGCAAATGCATATAATTCATTCAATTGTTCATTGAATATACTTGATGTATCACAAATTGTTCTATGTGCCATGTGGTAAATCGCAAACATCAAGTAGAAATTGTTCTTAAGCCACTCTGTGTGTACATGTGCGCACACGTGTCTGGAGCAGCAGCCCCACCGGCAGTGAAGACAGCGGAACCATTAATTCATTTGTTTGCACTTGTTTCTTTTTAGCACAGTGTGAAACTTCTATTGCAGTTTGTTGTCATTTACAGTCTGTTTGAATTTCTATCCTCTCGCCTGTGCCACCAGTATTTGCACTCATACTCATTCACAGAGCTCACCGGAACTATCAAGTTACTTTACTATTATTTAGTTGTTTGTTAACTTGGTCCACTTATATATAATTGTAACCGACAAGTTTTTCCAAGAGAAGAAACCCAGTTTTATGTAGTTTGCATGTTCTCCCCGTGTCTACGTGGGATTCCTCCGGTCACTCTGGTTTCCTCCACCCCCAAAAACGACATGTGCGCTAGGTTAATCACTCCTGCCATTGCCCCTGACCAAGTTACAAGATCTGGATTTGGTCCCGGGGTGCTTGTGTGCATGTGTCTGCGTGCGTTGGCTGCTCACTGCTCCTCATTTAGATTGGGTTAAAAATGCAGAGAATTAATTGCCCTACGTACGGGGGTTAAAAAAAAAAAAAAGTACCCTTCTTTCTCTGTATGAATCAAACGATTAAATCAAGCATTTATGAAGTGCTATAGAGGAGATTTCAAAAGATAAACACATATCTTGTGTATTGCAATAGATATGGCAATATGATTTACAGGCCATATCATGCAGCTCTAGCTTGATGCATATTTTCAAGTAGGAGAAGTGTTTCTGGCATCCACTGACATTTCAAAGTGTAGCGTGATCTTCCTTGCCTCTGTTGTTTTAGGCCCCAAGTCTCAGAAAAAGTTCAAGAAGCTGATGATGCACAGAATCAAATGGGAGGAACATAACAGCAAAAGAGATGGTAAGAGGAGCTTGTTTCTGACTTTCATGGTGCTGGTCAGGTCTATTTTGGGATTACTAAATTGCTCACAATTGATTCTTCCCTTAGACCCAGATGGTGATGACGATACCAAAAGGAACAACAAGTGCTGGTTGATTTGGGAGGTTAGTGTCTGCATACTCACACCTTCTCTATCGTGAAGTCTCAGTTTGTTTTGCTAAATTTAAAACATTGATTACTTTGTTTTTCATTCACTTGCCTTTTATTTTTCCATGCCTGTCCAGGGTGCAGCTAAAGAACGCAGTTTTGGGGAGATGAAGTTTAAGCAATGCCCCACTGAGAGCATGGCCAGAGAACACTTCAAGAAGCACGGCACAGAACACTACTGGGACCTAGCACTCAGCCAGAGTGTATTGGAGACCACAGATGACTGAAATCTGCCTGGAGAGCGACTAGTTTCAATTATCCCCCAGTCCCAGAATCCCCAGACCCCGCTCACTGCCAGCTGACCCTCAACGCTGACTGGCTAGCTGCAACTGGGGACACAGACTTTAATAAGAGACCTGAACATAGAAAAGGAGGAATAATAAAACGTGACTATCTTCAGAATGAGTGATTGATGAGGTTGTATGTAGACAAGTGTGTGTCTGTGTGTGCGATTGCATCAGTGTTCATCTCCTTGTTGGTTGGGCCTTCTGTGCGGTGTACTGTGTGTATTGTTGAATACTCCTGACAGATTACACTGTGATGAATATCACTTAATCTAGGCATAGTATGATGAGAAATGATGTCGAATTATGACTGAAGATTTGTGAAAAACCCATGTACACTGATAACCCATGCTTGTGTCTGGCATTTGTCCACATGATGAGTAAATCGCCTCTTGCAAATGCTATATCACATTCTAACCACCTTTAGTAAAGCTGATGGTAAAATTGGCCTTTCATGGTCGTTGGAAAAACCTTTCTCACAATTATCAACATTGTGAGATCACAGATTTGAAAGGTCAAGAATTGCGAATTCTTTTCCTATGGAGAAATGACAATTTTTCAATCCTGCTTAAGCTGTTTTGCTGTCGTCCGCATACAATAAACAGATGACAATTTATAACCGACTTCATTGTTTTGTATTTATTTTGGAAACTGTTGGATCACAGCAGGTATTAACCGGCTATTGAGTAATGCTAATCGCCATCTGTTATGTTTATAGCCAGTTGCTATATTTATAGTGTAAAACGGGGGCGTGACTTCTCCCAGACGCGTTCTCGTCGCGTTAGCTTCTTCGTCGTTAACGAGCTAGCAACAGAGCGAACTGGAAAGATGGCGGCTGGTTCTGGAGCCGCAAGTGGCCATGGCGCCCGGAGCTCCACCGCTGCTCTGGAAGCCTCTTTAGACCGGCGTTTTCAAGGAGTATCCAACACCATGGAGGCAATACAGGGACTTTCAGCCTGGTGCATTGAAAACAAGAAGCACCACGGCCTCGTCGTCCGGGTCTGGATGAAGTGGCTAAAGAAATGTGAGTAGCTTGCACCGAGGCTAAGCCGTCAGCTAGCTCACACTAGCTAATACAAATACATGCAAGTGTCGGTCATGATCATATTACGAAGCGATGCTGTAGGTACGTTTCTACGTAGGTTTTGAATTGACCGTAGCGTAATGCAACAACGTGTAATCCAAATACCTCCCAATCACACATATCAATTTTAACAATCCACTGCATGTTTGAACAATTACACTCCCTCTTGGTGTTAGCCGCTAATGCTACCGCTCCTTGCCGCTACGTACACTCGTAGTTTGACACTCTTGACTGTTTACACTGAGCCTTCGGATCCATGGTCGAGGTAGATCGACCAACCTGAGGGTTATCGGGGGGTTTGGCAATGAATTAGTCCATGATCTCACTCAGAGTTTGGTCTAACGTGCTTTGGTTGAATTCGTTAACTTTTACGTGGTGTTTTTAGTTCGGCTCAATGCACGTCCTGTATTGGCGGGCAGTGTGTGAGTGGTCTGATATGAATGATGGGTTTTTTTGTGATGCAGTGGTGTTTATGTAGAGTACATTTGTCATCAGGTTACAGGGCAAAGAGACAGAAAACAGACACAGGATGGCTACACTACTATGTTTTTGATGGATCGGGCATGTATGCTCGAGCAGTAAACCAGAAAGAGCTGATCAGGAGAGAGACGCCGATTTAATACACAGATGTTCAATTTTGATGTGCATACATCGTGCACAAGGTTGGCTTGATGGGTAGGAAATCGTTTACGCAGTATCATACTTGGGTACTTAATCGACTCTGTACTGCAGTAATGAAAACACTGAATAGGTAACAGTAAGAATTTGGCTTCGACGTGGTGGATTGCCATGGTTGGTTGTGTGAACTGTACAAGTAGACATTTTGGGTTTCCCTTGTCAATGAAGCATTATGAGGAGGGAGTCACCCCCTGACGGTCCTTATCAATGACGTTCTTCTTGCCCTATCTCTATTCGGTTGGACGTCTTAATTTGCTAACTAAAATGTTTAAAGCATAGAAATACAGGCTGCTGAACTATTAAGTGACCTGAAGTGGTCACTTAATAGCTGGTGTCATAACTATAGGTTTTTATTCAGTGATTATACAAATAACAAACAATAAAGAGTCTATAACCAAATGAATGAAATAGGGTGTAACAGAATATCAGTTCCACTATAGCAGAGGACTCAAATATGATATCACATAGTTTAGATTTGACCGAAACATTATTAGATTTGAAGCAACTGTATGTTTAAGTATGTCTGAATGCCGGGATTATCAACATTGTATAACATTTACTTTTGGAATTTCAGTTTGACTTAAGATATGCACTGACACCGATGTTGCTGTTGCTGTTGTCAGTCTGAGTGTGTTTTATATATAAATTGCACGACTAATTTACAGCGCATTTGACATGACATTTGTATGCTGGTGTGACTACTTGGAAAATTGCACAGCTATGGGCCCACAGTAGTGGGAAAATATCAGCCAATTTAAAAACACATTTCTGCATCCTTTAATAGAACAATCCTGCTCTCTATTGCATTTTGTAAAACGATTAAGCTCGGTGAAAAATGTTGTTTGACTGTGAATGTGCTTTGTAGCGTTTGGTTTTCAGCATTTGACCCACTTTGGGTGTAAGGTGAATGTATCATTTACAGCATTTTGCCGCACTTCCTCGTTGTACTTGTTGGCATATTTAATCTTATGTTAATTGCGATACAAGTCTCAGTGTTTGCACTGTTGCTCACGAGACGTTCAAGCTTATTGACATTGAGGTCTGTGATGTTTGACAAAGGCTAAACACAAATTCATAATAGGATTTGAGCCAATGTATAAACAAATTTTCTTGTATGATCGAGATCAGCAGAGCTGACAGAGACTGGATATTTGTGTTGACTGAGATTTAAAATGGGACCTCTTGGCCTTCCACATGATGCGAGTGGTTGGCCAATGCTTTACATTAATCTACACATAAGTCTGACATACTTAAGATTTTAATGTTAAAGCCACTGAACTATGAACACATTTTTTGTGGTTTGTTGTTCTGTGAAGTTAAATGTTTTGTCTCTTTTTCGACCCTCTCTAAAATGTTGATCTAATTTGTGAATTGTATTTCTGATGCTGGTTTTTTGTGTTTAAATTTATTGTTACTCGGTCACACTGGATTTAGTTGAATTTGATGGTAAATGAATTGGGAATTGAGCACACTTTAAGGCACGTAGTTCATGCTTATTTAAAGCAGTGATTCTCAACCTGGGGATCACAACCCCTCTGGGAGTCCCAGTATTTGTGTTCTCAAAAAAGGTTGACAACCACAGTTTTGAAGGATTTTAAATAAACTTAATTGACCTTTTCACATCAGTAATCAGTAATTGTCCTTCCCCATAGAAATTGCATACAAATTTCAGAACTTCTAGAGAAGTAATGATTAAAAAAAATCCTAAAATTAGTTACAATGACCCTAGAATGCATTCTATTTGGCATCTTTGGAAACTTTGGGCTTTCCACTAGAATTTAATATAAAACTTCATGAAGACCCCATTGGTGGCTACCTCTGAGATTAAGAGCTTAAGTTTCACCTGTAGTTTTCAGAAATATACTCAATTTAGTTTTATTGACAGATCTTAAATGGGCGGGGTGTTCTTTATTCTGATGACTTCACCAGTGTACATTGACGGTTACAGGAATTTTCAGTCTGTTTTGCATGTTTTGGTGGAAGAGCCAGGTGTCATACATAGTTTAGTTTGTCCACGGCTGGTGGTTAATATTAAAAACGTATATTTGGCAAATCTGTGCCATTTACGTATTATATACAGGATGGCGCCTGTCTTCAGAGTTTCTTAGTCGTATTATATGTTATATTTTTCAGTTGCATTGTATTATATTTTTCCCTGTTGTATTATGATTTTTTTTCTTACAATGCAAATGTTGATTTTCATGGGAAGACTTAATTGTCCACCTGGAAACACAGAATATTTTATGGAAACAATTGTACAATAAAAATAGTGTAAACAGAGTAAATGATTTGCATCAGTCAAGCCCTTTTTATTGAAGAATTGTCAGTTTTTTTTCCAGTCTCAAATCTTCATCCTAAATGTATTATTATACTAATGACAAAGAATAATATTAACACGCTTATGGTTTTATGTGATAATCTTTGATGAACCTTCATTTGCCACTGATGAAGGTCTGAGGAACTTGAACATTTGGTACCTTTGTAACTTCATTTCTATACTCTTGAACACTTTTACTATGTAATAATATTGTTATTACAGGACAATATCTTACTGTCCTACACTTTTATTTCATTTCTACGTCATCTTTTCTTCCTACATATGGCTATCTATTGCTCTCCTGGTCATTCGAGGAGAGGGAATCTCTCCATTGTCCTTTCATGTTAATGTTCATGTTTAGGAGTTCTTCCTCCTTTTCTTCCAATAGAGCTTTGGACTGGGTTAGGAACTCTTTGTTACCTGGTTTCTTAAGCCATTGGAGACTTTATATGTCATACTGGGCTATACAAATGAGCATGAACCTCACTTGACTTGATAATTGTTTTTCTCTATTGTAGCCTTCCTATTCCATGTTCAGGTGAATTCCTGACATTCTCCTATCATGGCTGCATCACTGTCCGCAGAATAATCCACGATAAAAGCTTGTGCTGAGTCACAGCACATTCAGCACGGTCTACTGGCTGAGTCATTGTTTTCTTATGGAAAAGCTGGTGCCAGCCCCCACCCACCCCACCATCTCCAGCTTTCTATGCCTTGTTGGCACTAAATTTGTGTATAAGTAATGCGTATAACCATTAATTTAAGTGTCACGTTAATGTCAAACATTAAAACCTTTTAAAATGATAATCCTTGTTTTTACGTTTTTAACAAACTCAAAATTTAACACAAATTTTCCATGGTTTTTGTTGTAAAAATCATTCTGATTTTTAGTTTTTTACAGACATCCTTGTATTGGACTTTTGATAAATTGTGTCAGACCTGATATTCTTGGCAAAAATAACACAGTCCTGTGTCACATTACAACATTCGCAACTTTTTGTAACATAGAAGGAGTCATTACGAAGACCACCTTGACCAGACAAGACAATGGCAGTAAAAAGGAAAAGTGGCTTTCACTACACTACAGACATCATAACAACATCAAAGGTTAAAGAAGCAAGCTCCTAACGTTTGAGTTTTGTTTGAGAATGTCGACCTTGCCCCAACAACTGCATTTTGCATGTAAAATGCAAACTACTGTTATTGCCCCCATGACCATTGGAGGTCAATCGCAAAATGCAGAGAGCAAAATACAGATTACAGGATCCCTCAAAACAAAGGATTATCAGTCTAACAAAGTGGGTCAGTTGCTGTGTGTGAGGAAAATATCACGAGCGAATAGAACACTAATTGAATTTGTAATTGGGAATAAAAATGCCCTAATGTTTGTGATGGTAAATGGACTGCATTTCTGTAGCACTTTTATCCAAAGTGCTTTACAATGTTTGATTTTACACATTCTCCTATTCACACATCGACAGCTGAGGTAATCATGCAAAGCCCACTTGCTTGTTGAGAGCTTAGGGTCTTGCTCAGGGACCGTTGGCATGGACCATTGTGGGAGCCAACTGGCAACCCTTCCACCTAAGCCACGGCACCCCAGATGTAGATGTTTTATTATACCAAATTCCGAAACTTGAATTAATTTTCAAACCAACACTGCGGAAGTGAGTGATTTTCAGTCATAATAACTAAATCAAAGCATTTCGCTTTTTGTTCTCAGCTCAGCGTTTGTCAGGCATGAATCATTTTTAGAAATTAAAGCTGTTTCTTAGTTTGCTGACCAAATAGTCGGGTTTAATAAACAGCCATATTGTTCAGTATTCCAGGTGAGAATGATGATTCTAATACATATGCGTTTGAACTCAACTTTTTAATTGTGGCTGTTGCTTTTGCTCATCATTTTAGAATTTTACCGCTCAGTGTGGTGCACAGGATTTCTGAGTTGTAGCATAAATCGAAGGATGATCTGATAACTAAAAAACACAGGTACATACACATCTCATGTTTTGAGTTGTCATTCTTAAATTTTAGCTTTTTACCTGTTCAAATAAGTGCAGGATCCATTGTGAATATCCACTGTGAAGTGAGTCTTTTAATGCCGCTATAATTCCCCCTCAGTGATTAATTCCCCTTATGTGATTATAAATTCAAATGTTAAGCTTTAAAGTTGTAGTTGTAGTAGTTTTTTTTATTTTCTTTATCTATGAAACTATATCTGTTTGTGTGTGTGTGTGTGTGTGTGTGTCTGAGTGATACACTCGTGCATAAGAGAGAAAAAGCACCCAGCAACCCGTTCCATTTCTGTATGTTTTTTTCAGTAGCAGGAATTAACCAGTGCTGTATCTTGTATAATGGACAGATTTATGGAGCCATCATGAATGCAATCATTTCACTTATTGAATGATAAGACACAGATATATGTAGTCTGCTTTAGATTACAAGGTTGACACTGCTAACTTCTTGTTTTCTGTCTCTGAACTAACAACATAAATGTGCTCATCTCTGAGACAAATGGGGTCAGAAAGTTTGAATGGATTCGATTTGCTATTCAAACTCAGGATCAGGTGTTGGGTTTGAGGTCACTGGCGTTCTGATCGGGATTTGCAGCACCTCTTTTGACTAGTCAAAAGCAAGAACACCGGTGTGAAGTGTAATAATATAATTTAGCAGCTTTGGTCAAAATAGTGTGTCTGAATGTTTTGGTTCAAAATTATTTTTACATTTGTGTCTGACTGAATGTGAATTTTGACTCAGAATCTTATGTTTCTTCTCTCATTTGTCTGCTTCTTTTCAGCTGACAACAATCACCGCTTGAACCTGTTCTACCTTGCTAATGATGTGATACAAAACTGCAAAAGAAAAAATGCCATCGTCTTTCGTTCAGCTTTTGCAGAAGTGCTTCCTAATGCTGCCCACCTGGTCAAGTAAGTGGTGATATTTTGTGTTCATCTGCATTATCGGGTCACCATTAAGTCAGAGTGTGGCTTTTGTCTTCATGGGTGATATTTTTTTTTCATTTGGGGTATCCAAATACTAAAAATCTAGTTCTGCTATGCCTTTGAATTGCATGAAATATATTTGATTTTTTTGTTTCACCAGAGACCCAAAAGTCCGTAGGTCAGTGGAAAGGATCTTTTCTATCTGGGAGGAGAGGAGTGTGTACCCTGAGGAACTCATTTCCCAGTTGAAAGCCAACCTGAACAAAAAGGAGAAGGAGCGAGAGAGACAGAAGGAAAAAGAGAAGGCAAAGGAGAAAGAGAAAGAAAAAGAGACTCCACCTGCAGCAGGTTATTTTATATTCAGCTGTTCTACTCTCCAACTCTGATGTCTTCATAATCAAATCCTAGAGTACAAAGGCTTAACAAAATATCTTAAGAATCAGAAAAATGTACGTCTGTTATTAAATAGATGTTTATTTTCTAGCCCCGACTAAGACCAAAGCTGCCCTCAAGTCCAAGATTGTCGCCGAATTCACTGTGAGTCTTGTTTACTCGTGTCTGCCTACCTGCAATGATTCTGCATCCTTAATTTTACTCACTCACGCTAATTGTCCCATCCCGCCCTCAGCCCCATTCCCTCATTGAACAGCTGTCAGGATACAAGCAAGCAGTTGGAGAAGAGGAATTCAGGGAGAAGCAGCTGACAGCTCTCAGGGTGGATGTCTGCAGCACAGAGGCCCTAAAAAGACTAAAAGGTTGTATGTCGCATTTGAGCATCATTACATTCTTGTTGTGTTATTTACATAAAGCCCGCAACTATGTCTTCTTTTTGGTGGCCATATTGTGCTTTGGCCAGGAGTTTAACATCATTCCCTGTTATCTGACTCTGATGTTTTTGTCTTTTTCTAGACAAGGCAGGAGGGAATAAATTTGCTAAGGACTTTGAGGATGGCAGTCAGAAGTTGCAGGAGTTTGTCGGCTTTCTTGAGAAGGAGATGAAGACAGGGCCCCCTCTACTGGAAGCTTTAGGAAATGCAGATATCTTCTATGAGATGCAGTACAAGGAGGTCAAGATTGTGGCCAATGTGAGTTTTTGATAAAAATATTAAATTTGATCACACTATTTGAAAATGCTATTGGACACTGTTGATTTAAAATATTAAGTGATGTCAATGTCTTCATATTAGATTCATTTTCCTTTGTTTGAAAGAATAGTCAGCAAAAATGATGACACAAATCTATAATAAGAAGATTAAAGTTGGGTAGCTCTTCTTACGACCATGTCTTTCATCACCTCTAACAATCTATTCAGGCATATAGCGCTTTTGCCAACCGCGTGGCCAGTCTTAAAAGAAAATTGGATTCCCTCAAATCATCTCTGCCTGGACCTGAGGACTCTCCTATCCCATCACCCTCTGAAGATGCACCTTCCCCCACTGGCTCTGAGTCCCCCTTCTTGGGACTTGGGGCTAGCAGGGCTCAGGTTGACCCAGAACTGGATGGAAAGGCCATGGATGAGGGGGACATAGTCAGTGAAAGCAGAGACCCAGAGGACATGAATATGTCTGATGAAGAGGCAGACGCTGACAGAGTTGTGGGTTAGTGGCTCCAAATTGTTGAAATGGTGTTGAACTCAATCTAAGATTGCATTATGGTGAAAAATTTAGTTCATTAGGTTGCCCAACTCTTGCATTGTGACAATATTTTTAAATTTAATTAACCCTTCAAATTATGTCCATTTCTAGACAACAAGAAAGAAAAAGCGTCCCCTGCCAAGACCACAAAATTGGGTGCAATGTCAAAGCTGACCCTTCCAACCACACCTTCCAGATCTTCCAAGGCACCTGCTGCTGTCCCTCCTGTAACTCCCACGTCCTCTGCTCAAAGCACTCCATCTGCCCCTCTTGGAGTCAATCTGGCTAAGGTGGACCTGGGAAAGATCAGCTCCATTCTCAGCTCCCTTACATCTGCCATGAAGAATACAGGTATTTGGGGGGATGAAGGAGAAAGTCGTGTAACAAGAGAGCAGTTAGAGACTGTTCTGGATCGAGTTCAGTAGCTACTGAAGATACATTGAAACAGTTTGTGCTTGACTGAATCAGCATGATCTCTTGTGCATGATGGTGGTACCCCTCAATAAAATATATATTTCTCCTATCTAAGAAAAAATGCATTTCTGACAACTAGATCCAGATTGTCGTCCGTGTCCAAACCACACTTCAACTTTTGATACAGTCCATTAGTGTTTTTTTTCCCATTATGGTTGATCTATAGTAGTGGTTGTGAAGAAAGAATCACATCAGTTGTCCAGTTAATCGGCAATCAGGTTTGAATGCCATCAGGGACTGGGAAATGGATCTTTAAGATGCCATATAATTTACTTATTGCACATAATTGCAGATTACCTCAGCTGTCGGGTTCTGATGTGAGACTCATGTGTGACTGTATAAAATTCCGTTAACAGTTTGAGATTGCCTCAGTCCATTTGACTCATTTGTGGGATTTTGGCTTTGGTTTTTATCCCTCTTATACCCCTTATCTTCCTCTCAGCAGCAAGCCCGTCTCCTCGGCCGTCTCCAGGAATACCCACAACCCCTTCTGGCCAGTCAGCACCCCCCAAAGGGACCCCTCCAAGCCCAGCCCTAGCAAGCATTCTGTCTCGGGTCGACATCACACCTGAAGGAATACTTAATGCTCTTTCTAAAACAAATACACCCGGTGAGTCGCATGTCCACATCTTTGCATGTTTTTTCATAGAAAATTAATTTTATTAAATTACACATTACTTGTCAATCTGTTTAAATGTTTCTTATGTCGACAACATTTCTTCTTGGTCCCTATATATTTTCCCTATTTGCCCAGGTTTGTCCTCGCTGCTGCAAAGTGTGACAAATGCTTCCTCTACTCCTACCCGAACATCCCCTGAATCATCAGCAGTTAAAGCCCCACTCACACCAACTACCCCCAAAACAAAACTCACTCTGGGGAACAGTGTTAAACGAGACACACCTGGCAAAATCAGAGATTGGGAAAAAGAGCGAGAGCTTTCCCCTCCCCCGCCCCCCCCTCCGCGTTCCCTGGGTCCTACAGTCTCTCCACCTAGTCTAGAGTCCAAGATAAACAGTTTCTTGCAGGGTAATCCAGGTTTTAGTCTTGCTCTAGATGATGGCAGTCCTATAGCAGGAGATGGGGTGGATGGGACCCCAGTGAGAGATGAAGCTGCTGCCACCCCCACCCAGGATGAGATCATGGACACACCTGGGAGTGTTCCAGAATCTCTAGGGTCATCTGGAGGTCATACTCTCTCGCCCACCGCCTACCGTAGTGAACCCTGGGATGCTGTGATCACACCAACAGGAAGCAACAATGACTCTTCCCGGTATGGATCTGGGAAAAACAATGGTGCAAAACTGAAAGATGATGAAGGGGTGAATGTGAGAAAGGTGGCTCCTGTCCCCCCCTCCTCCAGCCAGCTGAAGACCATGGCTAACAACAGGGTCCTGGGAGAAAGGAGACATTCTGCAAGCTCTCGTAAGGCCAGCAGTGGCTCAGATGAGGGAAGTCTGAGTGGGAAAAGAGAGGACAGGGGGAAAAGTCAAGAGTCTGAGTCTTCCATTAGGGATGGAAAGGAGGGTCAGTATCATCGTATTGAGACACTAGTGTCACCATGCACTGAAGGAGCGCCCATCCAATCTTTAGGCTACTCAAACCGGCGACTTGCTGGAGAGCGCATTCAGACAGTAGAGAGCATCCGGGTGATTGGCCGTGGCTCTCGTAGAGGTGGAGGGGCTGGCAGCCGACCAGGGGGTGCAATGTGGTATGAAGAGGAGGAATACATGGAGTCTCAACCACCCTCATCCCACGATGTCCCCCCGCCTCTTAACATCGGCCAAGGAGGCACTGAGGACATGACTCCCTCAATGCCATTGCCTCCACCTCCCCTGCCACATCTCCTCCTCCCACATCTTCACCCTCCTCCTCCTGCAAGCCACTCTCATCACCATCCTCCTCCCCAATCTCCATTTCAAATTCCTTACCACACTGAGAACATCCCGCCCCCTCCTCCGTCACACCTCCACCAACATCCTCCTCCTTCTTCCTCTTTCTTCAATGTTCCTCCTCCGATCCCTCGACCACCTCCCCCTCCCATACCTCAGCGCCCTTCCCCTCCAGGTAACCTCCCCAATATGCCCTCTGCGGTCATGGTGGGAGGCATGTTGGTCCCTGTTGACCATCATCTGTCTCTTCCTCCCCCTGTCAGACCCGAAGGTGCTGAACGAGGGGGAGTTGGAATGGTGCCCAGAGGAAACAAAGGGGGCCCTCCTTCCCTCATGTCATCATTGCTAGGTGATCCCCCTAAGCTGCCTCGTGCTGGCACAGTTAAAGAACCATTTGTTCCCCGCCATGCACCCCCTCTCCACCGCCCCGGTACCCCTGGTGTTCCTCCACCTTTACTAGGCAGAGTGAAGGAGCCTCTCAGTTTATCTCTTCCATCACCGTCTCCCACTCCCACATCCTCCACAACCTCTCCCTCTACTCCCAATTCCCCTGCAGGTGACGCTGCCCCTCCTCGCCCTGCTCAGTCTCCCGGCCCTTCTGTTCAAAACCCCCCTGCTAGTCCCCCAGCTCAGTCTCACAACCAATCCCCTAGCCCTCACCCATCTGCTCCTGTTCCCCTCCTCAACCTGCCCACTTCTCGACCCCCTATGCTCTCAGCCCCCATCCCCCAGAGGCCTCTACTGCGAGGCCGAAACCCTAACCCACACCATAATCAAGACCACAAAAAGGGAGGGTTTCGTGGCAAGCGTTCGGGTCCTCCATTCAGAGGTGGTCACTTCCATGCACCCAAGAGACCCTTCCTACCCCCACGCTACTGAAGTGGTCGTCCATGACAAGCTGAATAAGAAGTGGAAACTACACATCTTGCTAAACCCAGTGATGAGAGTGTGTTAGCGCTGCTGGTATGAGTCCAGATATCTTCACTATGTTACTTTTTCGTGAATTAAACCTACCTTGAGTTTTTGTGTAAATAGCTGGTTAAATCTTCATGCTACAAGTTAGGTAGTCAGCCAGTCATCTTACACGGCAACGTGGAGCGACTGGTTATCTTTTAAACTGTGCAGTGACCTGTTAACCATCCCTAAATCTCTACCACTTTCTCCATCCCTTCACACACAGGAGATAAAAGGTTCAGCGTATCCAGCGGCATAAGGCTACAAAGGAAAACAAATAGAAACAAGTAGTCCATGTTCAGTTTTCCTTCCTTTTCCTGTGACATATTTTCGTAGAAAGAGAGAGGGCGGGTGAAGGAGAAGGTGTGGGTCAGTTGGGAGTCACTAGAGTGTATGGCTGTGTTACAATAAGGTGTTTCTAATTTTTAACATTTTTTTTGTTGCAGCAGATAATCCAAACTCTCTCCTGACTCCTTATTGAAAATATTATTGCTCTCTTTCTAATTTTCCAACTTTCCATCTCTCCGACTGTATATTGCTTCGCTTATATATGTAAAGACTGGAGGAGTTGATGAAGCTATTTTTATTCAAGCTTTCTGTAAATGAAGACAGTGATCACAGCACACTCACCCTTTCCTTACTGTGATTTGATAAGCTGCCTCTTGGATAAGCTTTAGTCCCAGAAGGATTTCTCTGCAGTATCTGTCGCACCGTGCAGAAGAGGAGAGTGAAGATAATTACGTCTTGTTGGTTTCTAAATAAATGTCCTGTGCGCGCTGGAAGTTAGACTGAGTCATGAAGTCACTCAGTGGTTGAGGGCGGGGATGGGGGGAATCTCAGTTGGAACCACGGGATTCAACATGTACTGACTTGAATAAAATCCAGTGTCAATTCTACTTGGGGGGAGGTATTTTATTTGGTCACAATTATCAGTTGAGTTGCGCTGCTCTGTTTTGTTTTTAGTTTCTAAAAAATTGTTGCATTTATCTACACAGCTTTTTTCTTTACTGAATTACTTAGATACATGTTTGCGCTGTACATTTTTGCTAAATAGACTGGGGTGATTTTTCCATATGCAGCTGGACCCACTGATGCTATCAAAAGGATAAGGATATGGGAGCTAATTAGCATCATTTACAATGGCTCCTTTATTTACTCCAGTTGTCTTTGGCCCTTTCCTCTCTTTCTTTGTCATATTGATTCTGCTCATTTCATGCTTTCGCCCTGAAACCACCATGCTTAGTGTGCTCATATAACTTTGTCCAGAAACACTTTCAGCCCTCTTATAATTTATGAATATAAGGCAATAAGCATACTGCAATAATCCATCACATTGTTCATTGTTATATTGCATCTGTGTACCTCAGCAGTTAGTCGTGTAGGTTGTGTGTTGCTGGTCAAAGTCTTATCTTTGTCTGTCTCATGTCAATGTTTCCATCCCGAATTTACAGTACAGTTAAAAATACCATTTAAGGCCTGCATATCTGGATGCATTCCTACATTAAGTTTGTGCAGATGCTTAGTTTGGAAAAAAATGAACATTGCACTTTTTGCACAGCATTTTAGTTTCTTATAGAAGTGCTACAATCCTTTGTAAACGTATATGTCTGTACATCAGTACAGACATACAGACAGCACAAACCATTTTAGTGTTCACTTAGCAGAAAGAAATCTGGAGTAATTATAGAAGCTGTATAATTCTCCATGCACATTAACCAGCTAACTAGTCAACCATTTGTGTTATCATTGTAAATATCTCACGTTTTTCTTTTGAGCTCAAGATGAATGTGGTTGAGTTTGAAAATGTTAGAAAGCAAATGGTGTGTGTAAATTCAACAAGTTTAACTGCTGTTACTGTCATGAATGATGCTATTATACTGGTCTTTGGGTGTCCAATCCTTTCAAGTGTGACGTGCATGCACACATTCAACAACAATGGTGGCAAATATTGTACATGCATACTTCAAGGGTGGAGACATCGGTTATTAGATAAACGTCGTCATAATATTTCTTTTGTTTACATTTAGTTTATTGCGGTATTTCAGGAAAGACAACTCTTTTAGCTTCAGTGCTTACATGTAACAACTTTGCCTCACATAACCACGCACACACATATTTTTCATTTTTTAGTGTTTGTGGTTGCACCATTGATTAAGAAGTCAGTGCTCTCACCCCTTATACAAGAAGAAGGAAGATGATTATCTTTTTTTCCCCAGAACCATAACTCATTTGTAAATATTGTTTTGGTTTTCATAAATTTTTCAGTAAATTGCACACTCGGGATTCCACATGATAGTGAAGTAACTTAATTTTACATTTACATTTCAGGATGTTTTGTCAGATACATACCCATAGTTTACATGTGCATAATTAATTTTAGGCAGTAACATGATTAATTAATTGACACAGCAGCACAGGAACCCTCAAAATTGAATTTGCAGCCTTGGTAATAATGTTTTGCAAACACTTCAGTTACATCAATAATGTTGCTTAGCTAGTATAGTCAATTTACACAAGGAGGAAATCATTTCACTGGCTTTTTTTGCACAATCATCAGCCACAGCTGACATTTAAATTGAGATGATTCATTATTGTTCACATGCTGAAATTCTACAGTTAACTGTGAAAGGTCATGTTAGGCCACTAAGTGTACACGCTTATATGTATTTAAATTTCAATTGCCTTTCCTCATTTTACTGTCGATAGCTCCTGCTGTATCTGAACACTCTGCAGCTCCCCCAAGTGGCCATTGAGTGCTACTTCAGCCCTTAAACAGGCGTACTTTGAAGGAGGCACAGGCTAACTGCTGTTAGGTCGTCTGCAAAAGACAGAAAAACAATCGGTTGTTTGTTGGAATAGCATGAGATGGAGGGTAGTTCTATAATGATTATCTGGCTGTATCACCGGAATCGACATTTCTTCTACTTATAATTCAACTCGCAGCAAATATTATTTAGTGTAGACTGCATTAATGTGTTTAAAAAAAAAACAGAATTTTGCCCACCCTGTATTTGTTACTGCTTCTTCGGGAGGAACTTAATTTGAAGTTGTAGTTGAAGCCTTTTTTTTAGTGGATAACTGCACTTAAGTCGGGGTTTCCCCATCTTAATCAGAAATCAACACCAGCCCGACGCCTGTTGTAGTTGAAGAGCTATAAATACATTACTGTTGTTAGTGGGCTCAGTAAGCCGTTATGGACCACACCGCCTCTGTTGATGAGCCTCGGTGCCTGTGGTGAAGCAGCAGGTTGGTTGCTGTGTTCAAATCGTTGGTTTGTGGGGCGCTGTTTCAGTCATCTCCCCTGATTATGGATGCGCGTGGTTGGTGCAAAAATGTGATATTTGGAGGCGCAGTTACAAATGTCTAATGTGTTTGTGAAAAGGGGGGGGGGGGGGGGG
>OMNV01001328.1:16254-27679 GCA_900303265.1 Brotula barbata | reverse complement strand
GGGGGGGGCGTCACTTTCTACAGGTACCGATGATGTCTTAGGCTGTATCTACATGGGCATCTCCACAGTGAGGCGCGCTCAAATTGGAGCGGCCTGGGCACGCGCACGCTGTCTAGTTACAGCGTCACGTTTCTTCCCCTCGCTTCCGTTTTGTCCAATCGACGCCGTCGTCCTATCCGTTGCTTCCGGTGTTATGTCCTCATGCAGACCGCAGCGATAGATGGTAGTGTAGGGAAAGAAGTGAGTGTGAGGGTGTGTGTGTGTGTGTGTGTGAGAGAGAGAATAGGTGTGTTAAGAATGGCGGTCACACTGTTGTTTCGCCTGTTCTCATGTCGGTCCGCAGCTCGTGCGACGCTTGGCTCGTGTAGGAGCTACAGTAAGGTGCGCGAGCGTGTTATTACCACAGAGCTAACAGCTAGCCACCAGATGCTAACTGAGAACATAGTGTTGTTGTTAGCTGCAGCAGTTGCTAATTGTTGAAGATTGTGTGTAGTTGTGTTGTTCTCTAACCATCTTTTGCAATTAAATCACAGCACTCTGGTTTAATGGTTCACATCTCCATTTATACGTCACTTGGGTTTTTTTTAATGCATACCACCTAATGTGACTTAACTGGACCCAACCAAATCCTTCATCCAATCCTTTGTCTCTCTCTCATTTGTTTATCCAACACCAGAAGAAGAAAAAACTAATAAGCAGAGGGAAACATAAGTGTTTATAATGTTGCTATAAGATATTAGTCTATTACTCTTGCTTCACTGACTGATAATCCTGAAGTAAGGTGGGATGATGCCAACAGAAGGGAGGATAAAGTGTGTATGCCCAAATTGGCTACATGTTTTTGGTCATGATGTGCAGGACAAATTCCTTTCAGGTTAATAAAGGTTTATTTCAAATTGCCTGATTTCACTCAACTACAACATAAAAATTGTTGTTTATAATATTACTGTAATGCAGCCATTGTTACATTAACCAAAGTACCAAACGTACAATTTAACAATATTGATGCTTGTGTATCAACACCAGCACTACATAGTAGTAAAACTGCATCTATCGCAGGTCTGTCACATGCTCTTGAAGTTGATTCTCTGTTGCTAATACATTGTCCTCTCTCTCTCTTCTCTCTTGGCAATGACTGCAATCACCCCTTTTCATCCTGCACCTACGTCTTTCCCATCCAGCTGCAGATATCTCCTGCTCTGTCTAAGCGGTTGAGAGTCTTTGAGTCTCTCAGAGAGAGACAAGGCAAAAGTAAGAGAACAGAAGCTCCGGGGAAGCCGCTGAGTATCCAACTGGCTGATGGCAGGACAGTGAAGGGAACAGCTGGGGTCACCACACCACTTGCTGTCGTTCAAAGTGCACGGTAAAATTATCATACAAGCATAAAAGTGTTTTTATGTTCTTAACTTCAATTGTATAATAGTTATCATTGGATCTGTCACTGCAGCATGAAAGGAGTGTTGGTGGGTAAGGTGAATGATGAGCTGTGGGAGCTGGGACGGCCACTAGAGGCTGACTGTGAACTACAGCTTCTGGGGTTTGATACAGTTGAGGGAAAACAGGTAATCGTATGTTTCTTCAAAAATATCTGAATACATCTGACAGCATATGCAAGACTATTTTTAAGATAAAGTTAAATATTCTGTTACTTGTGTTTAGACCACAAGCAAAAATCTAACTACCACACCTTCTGTGTATTACCCCTCTTTTTGTAGGCAGCATGGAGGACAGGAGCGTGTGTCTTGGGTGCCGTGCTGGAGGGGGGCTTTGGTGCTGAGGTGTGCAGAGAAGGAGCCTCAGAGCTCGGGCTTTACTGTGACCATCTACTGGAGAGCGGGTGAGACATTTTTAGGGCTGAGACTGCGTTTATCCTGCATATTGACTGAACAGGAATTCCTGAGTGTTGTTCAGCCAGACGAGGCAGGCCTGTACCTTTCTTTATCAGGTGACATCACAGGTGCAAGTAAGCTTAAGATTTAAGTAGCTCAAAGACTCATTTCATAGCACACACAGCAACTGAGTAAGGTTCAGCTCCACTAAAGTCCATGTGTGTGTGGTGGAGCAATGAAGAAGAGGAGTGGAGAGAAACTCAGCGCAACCATAAATGACAGCAACCTCCAATAGGAAGTCTCACATTGTGCTTAAATAAAACTAGTTCACATAAATAAGGTAACTATTTTGAATAAACATAGTCTCGGCTGCAACCACTTAGTTTCTCTCCCCTGTTTCACCGTCGTGGGGGGCTGCCACTCCACACACACTGTGAATCAGGTGAAGTGCACGAGTTGACAGTCCAAGTTGTAAGTCTTTTTCCAAATATGAAGCCTTGAAAAATGGGGCGTCTTATATTTGGATCAATACAGTTAATGTTTCTTTTTTGGATTGAGAATGATGCTGCCTAAAAATAGAATCATAGGGGAAAGGCAACCAAACAAAAAATTAAGGAAAATGGTAAATGGACTGCATTTCTATATTTACAATGTTTTGCCTCACATTCACACACTGACAGCCAAGGTAACCATGCAAGGCCCACTTGTCGTGAGCAATTTGGGATTATGGTCATGCTTAGGGACCTTCAACATGGAGGAGCAGGGGATCGAACCGGCAACCCTGCTAGTGTGTACTTTGGACTCGCTCTTTAAAAATGTGATTCAATACCTGTGACTGTGTTATAATTTGATATAATTGTCATAAATAATTGTGTAATTGATATATTTGTTAGACATGTATAATTTGACACCATAATTCAAAATGTGGATTCGATCTATTTACTTATTTTTAAGTTTTGAACGACTTATTTTCCTTATGGTAAACCAAAGAATATTTCTGTTGTTTGCTTGAACTTCCTCCATTGTGAAGTAATTGCTTGTAAAACAATTGGTTAGCAAAAAAAGGCAGCCTCTTGGGTCATCCTCTGTTGTTATCAGTTTGTTCTAAGTCAGTTATATGGAAATAACCACCAGAAATGCGTGAGAAATAAATAACCAAAAAATTTGAACGCACTGCCAATCACTTCACTTCCCTCCGCTGTGTTGCATTAAACATAAACACAGGGCCCGTGACCTCCTCTCTTGCCTCATAATCACCTTGAAGTTGGCTTTGGCCTTTTTCTTTTACCTCCCTGTTCTTCACACTGAACGTGTTGCGCTCTTGATGATTTAAGTACTGTCCTTACCTGCAGTGCCCTCTCTCTGAGTGATGTGGAGGAGAGGTGTAAGGAGACCGCAGCCCTCAGACTTCCCCTGTCCAGTCTGGAGTTGAATACAGAAGACGCCCGAGAGCTTTTCCAGGTCAACAACACCAATATTTTTCTCTTGTTTGCCTGCAAAGTCCCACAACTTTATACATGCCAATGTTGTGCGATCACAGCTGTCTTACTCTCTACACTCTACTATTATCGAGTATTTGTATGTCATTTAAGCCCACGGATATTGTATATAATTATCAGTTTTGGTAGAATATAGTATGACAGTTAAAAAGTCTGGCATTGTTCTACCAGACTGGAACACATCTTATTATTACAGGCTGTTATTTGGCCATCTTTTCTCGCACTCCACCTGTAGCAGCTTGTGTAATTGAGTCTTTATGTATGTTTGCTCCGATCATGTAACAGCACAGTGATGTTTCTCTATCGGAATGCTTCCTGTTGAAAGTGTATCAGTGAAACCATTTAATGCCCCTGTGTTTGCTTATTAAGGTCAGGCCCCCTGCTGTTGTGCTGCCACCCATATTGAACTGTGATATATATGTGTGTGTTCTGTGGGTTGTTATAGAATAGTAAGCTGAGGTTGCAGCTTGTTGAAGAACAGATGAATAGCCCCACTATCACAGTGTACAGGCAAGCATAAATACACTGCACGCACACACACACGTACACACAAGTGTTCATTAAACTCCCCCTAAATGGATCTGAACCTGTATCATCTTTTGTGTGACCCAGGTGTGGGGACAGTATAGCGGTTTGCAACGGCCCCCTCCTCCCACACACTGGCATGCTCAAGGTCTTCAATATGCTCCAGGTGTGTTTGTGCGCATGTGTGTGTATAATTGTCCCCTTTGCTTCCCTCTTTGTGGTTATAAGTACTGTTTGTGTCTCTTCTCATACTGCTTTCAGTTTTCATTGCACAGCTGTTCCTAAATGACATCAGTTTTCAAAGCTCGACGTCTTGTTAAATTGTTGATGATGGATTGTCTTTCGCTCCCTTAGAAGCCAGGCACTGTTAAATATGTTTTTAGGTTTACTTTTTTCAAAAAGTAGATTTCAGACACAGCCATCAAGTATTGAGACCACATCCATCATATACTAAGATAGTTTTTATGTTTTGCACAGTCTATGCTATGGCATTCATGCTGGGTAAATGGAACTCTTTGACCTGATTGATCCAGTGAGAGGTAGAAGTTTCCATATTGGACTGTCACTGGGCAGGCTGGGATTTTATGGCTGCCAGGCTGGAAATATCAGCAGCAGGATGTTGTGTTTGTCAGAGGCCATTTTCCTGTTATAGTCTCTTAGAAACACACTGCTACCCGTCTGCAGGCACACAGTCACTTTCACAATCGTCCCTCCTCTTTTGTCTTATCGACAGTCTCCCTTTCTCTTTTTTTTCCTCCTCTTTTGTTCACTTTGCGTTTTCTATGGCTCTCCTCCCTGACTGCCTCTTTGTCTTACCTTTCACATCCCAGGTGTCCCCTGTGACACTGGCCAATCAGGCAGAGTCCTCAGGTTTGATGCGGCTATTAGGTGTGGCCTTTCCAGGGGCAAAGGACAAGGAGGAGTGGGAAAGGGAGCAGGAGGAGGCACGGAGGAGAGACCATAGACGTATTGGTAAGGTAAGATAAAACCATATTAGAAGAGTTCCATATAAAGAGCCATTTAAAAAAGGAGACGTGAAAAATCAATATAGAGAAATAATCAGTGTTCTCTTTTTGCACAGGATCAGGAGCTTTTCTTTTTTAACGACGTCAGTCCAGGCAGCTGTTTCTTCCTTCCCAAAGGGGCCCACATCTACAACACTCTCACTGATTTCATTAAGGTAAATATACAGTTGTATGCACTCATGCTGTGTTTACATGCAGGAATAATCCAACTATATTTTTTTTAGGATTTTGGTCCAAATTTTTATTCAATTTAAATTTTTACATACTGAGCATAGACCGATAAATGACTGAAGATGTTCTCAACATTACCTCACGAGTGTCCCACTTATATTCAAGCACTGTCCATCTCTCCTGTTCTTAACTGGTAAATCCCTGTAATGTCAAAGTCCAATTTTATTAAGAATGCCTTTTGAGGCATTCTTTCTGCTAAGATGGTTCATCTGGAAATGATACATCAGTCTCAACGCAGTGGCCACACAGGAAATTTGTACCTATTATGCTTAAAGTCTTTATTGTCCTTGTGGGGGTGAATTTGGTTGCACTCAGGGTCACAGAAAACAGAGCAGCTGTAATAAAGAATGCACACTTTGAACGCTCAAAACAAATGGTTAAAAGAACATGGACAATGACAGTCGCTGTTCTACTTTGGTGGAAATGATTCATAAATAACAAACGTGTCAAGAATGACCAAGTAAGGACCACATCTGTGTGCATAGGATCACGTCCCTCATCCAATCATGTTCCAAAACGATTGTCCTGGTTTTAACTCCTCAGTCGTCCCAAGTTACTGACCATTGAGGAGTAAAAGAAGCATTAAAAGAAGAAGATGGATTTGTGCAACAGCTTTAGGTTTACTGTTGAAGTAGACCCAGCTTGTAGTGATGATAAACACGAATTTCACTCTTTTCAAAAACAAAGATACTGGTTTGATTTGCAAGATGCACATTGTTGTATTAAGTTTGTTAAATACATATAAGAAATCCTTCAAAGTTACAACACTTAAGCTGCATTTCCACCAATTCAACAGCCCAATTTAGTTTATTAAAAGAGTAAAAGGTGAATAGCCAAAAGTCATATTTATTTTGTAACTTGTTGCCACATTTATCCAGGATAGGGTAAGGGGAAATTTTTGATGACTAGGAAGCTTCCTACTGTGACAGTTAAATTGAATTACTCTCCTCGTAAACACACTCATATTAACATATGGCTTCCTGTGCTTTGTTGATTGTATCCTGGGATTGCACATGTTCATGAGAGCCACCAGGATATTACTCCCATTAGCTTCCAATTAATACAGTGTTGTGACTGTCTGACCCTCATCCAACCCAATAATCTCTCTGTTCCTTGACCTGTCTTAGAGTGAGTACCGAAGGCGAGGCTTCACAGAGGTTGTCACCCCAACTCTGTACAGCACTGCATTATGGGAGCGCTCAGGCCACTGGGAACACTACAGCGAAAACATGTTCACAGTGACATCGGAGGGCTGTCATACCTACGCTCTCAAACCCATGAACTGCCCTGCACACTGGTGAGCACACAGACACACACAGACACACACACATACACACACACTCTGTCTGCATGCATGTTCACACATGGCTGACTCTCCTGTCCTTTTTTCAGCCTCATGTTTGAGCAGCGTGTACGGTCTTGGCGTGAGCTTCCTCTCCGATGGGCTGACTTTGGAGCGCTGCATCGCAATGAGCTCTCCGGAGCCCTGGGAGGGCTCACCCGTGTGCGCAGGTTTTGCCAGGATGATGCTCACATTTTCTGCACACCTGAGCAGGTACACAAAACAAATCCAAACCCATTGTGTCAGATTTCTCAGTGCTACACCGACTGCATGCTTCTTAAATGGTGGTAACCGGGATACGAATTGTAAATGGAACACATATGGAACCATATTATACTGATTAACTGGGCTATACCAATAACTGAGACATTCCTTGGGGCCTCCGGTTGGCCTGAATGAAGGTCCTGTTCTAACATTACACCTTCATACGTGCTTGTCTGTGTGTTGGTATGTACAATCCTAAGCCTTTTCACGGAGTCCTGGAAAGTCCCGATGATAATGATTGTGCTACGCCAACCTTTCATTAGTGTCTTTTTGATTTACAGAGAACTTAGCCATGTTAGAAATCTCTATGTTTGTTATACTAAAACATTTTTCTTGCTCTCAGGACAATAAGTGCACAAGCAGACTGTTTTTTTTCTTGTCTCACCTAAACCTGAAATTTCTTCACTCAGCTGCGTTCAATCCATTGTTTATATAATGGGGCTCTCTTGTTGCTGCCTCGTCATGATTTTTGTGTTCTTTACATTCCAGCTGGAAACAGAGATTGTGGCTTGTTTGGACTTTGTGAGGGCCGTGTATCAAGTGTTTGGGTTCTCTTTTCACTGTCTCCTCTCAACACGTCCTACACCTTGCCTAGGAGAGCCGGAACAGTGGGACAGTGCAGAGCAGGTAAACACATTCACACATTTTGCCGTCATCTTTTGGAATGTGAAATATTCCAGAAAGAGACAAAGGGTTACATGGCGTCATACAGTGCCATTTCAGTTCGGTATGCATTGTAAGTCTAACCCTCAAAGTCACACAGCCTTCTGTAAAGCCTTCTGTAAATATGACATGGTATAATACAATTTACTTATCCACATGATTAGCTGTGTGTTGTTTCCTTATAGAGATCTGCTTTGTGTAGCTGCTGGTTTGATAAAGAACACAAATCCCTAAGGACTGAGTTCAAATAGTCAAAGGAGCAATTTAACCTGATTCAATTGAGTGTAATTGACCTTTATTGTTTCAAGCTGACGTACACACAGAAGAAAACTAAACTGATTGTCATAAACAGCATTTAACCATTTATCCGTCTTTTCTACCCCCACTCACGCCCTTTGTGTGCTTGTGGGTGTGTGTGTGTGTGTGCGTGCACGAGTAGCAGTTGGAGAGGAGTCTGCAACAGTTTGGTGAACACTGGGAGTTGAACCCAGGAGACGGAGCTTTCTATGGACCAAAGGTCAGTAGGAGGAGCAACATGGAGTTAAGAAATTTAGCCACACGCAAGAGATAATGTTGTTTATCACAGAGTCTGGACCAAGGACCCAAACTATCCTAGGTCTTGTTAGGCCACACTCAGTTGATTCCACAAGCCGGGTTGAAAATAATCGGTGTGTGTGCCCGCAAACTCACCCCTTTGATTGTATCTTCACTCCTTATTTTAGGATCTGTAATTTGGTGTTACATCACAGATCACAGGCTGAAGCAGACTTCTGGCACAGGAAGGAAATTGTGTTCGCAACTAATGCAGTCTGCAGGGAAGCAAACATCAAAAGCACAAAATTTACTGGGAATTATATTTTAAGACAGCTCGTAGAATATTTCATATTTATGTGTACCCGTGCTTTTGTATGAACATTGAAAGGAACATGACACGACCCTGTGACTTTTGTTCATGTTGACGTGCTCACTCTCCATGAAGCAAACAAACACTCCTCACAGCTGTCTACCTAGGGTGCATTAACCATAATCAGCACCATTGGCCTCTCTTGGCAACCCTTCTGTAAGCCACATCAGTCTGTCTGTGAACCTGCAGTTTGCCTTTAGCAGTGTCTTTGGGTTCCCAGCCATCAGATGTTCATGTGAAGCCTGATCCTAACACACATCTACATGTTTCGTGTTAGATTGACATCCAGATCAAAGATGCCATTGGAAGACAACACCAGTGTGCCACGATCCAATTGGACTTCCAGCTGCCAATCAGATTTGATCTTCAGTATGTGGGGTGAGTCCATTCCTGAGTGACGCCTGATGTCTTAAATTTAAATATACTTTCAGATTAAGTACTACTTGTACTGTCTACCACAAACGTAACTGCTCAGGAAATACATTCAAATGGCACACCGCCAAACCACATAGAGGCTTAATTTGATCGGGAAAGATTAGTCCTTTATTGAGTTTACAAGTTCAGGTCAGCACGCTCCCAGTTTCTGCCTGAAACCTGTTGTTGCCTCTTGCTGGTCTGCCCTACTTCCTTTCCAACTTTCCAACGTTTTTTACAACATCATTTGACCTTTGTCTCAGGCCAGATGGACGAGCTCACCGCCCAGTGATGATCCACAGAGCCGTGCTGGGATCCCTGGAGCGAATGATCGCTATTTTAGCTGAAAACTTTGGAGGGAAATGGTGAGAAGACAGTTGAGTAATAAACACTTTTAGTCCGATATATTAATATTAGACTGTTACAACTCATGAGACTGACCCAACTCTTCTCTCTCTTACGTAGGCCATTGTGGCTGTCACCAGTGCAGGTCATGGTTATCCCCCTAGGGGGCGACAGTGAGTCATACGCACAGCAGGTCAGTCTCCAATTGAGTTGGTGGGCACATTAGCCCACCAACTTTTTGTCCCTGTGTGACTGACACGGGTAATTTACCAGTTAATGTTAGAAGAACGTTACCAATACAATCTAAAGTGAAATAAACACCTTTCTGTTTTAATAAGGTGGTCCAGCAGTTCCGTGAAGCTGGTTTCATGGTTGATTTAAATGAAGATCAAGGAGCAACCTTAAATAAGAAGATTCGCTGGGCTCAGCTGACTCAGTATAACTACATATTTGGTAAAACTGAAGAAGTGCATGGGAACTGTAACTACTGCGTAACACGATAAAGCCAGTCATAATCATTTTTACAGTTACTCACACCAACCATGTACCAGCATTGCAGTGTACACTTTGGCGCTTAATTTGAATGATTAAATGTTGTGTTTTTGTCCAGTGGTTGGGGAAAAGGAGTGTGTGAGTGGAACAGTGAATGTGAGGAGCAGAGGGGGAAAGCAGCTGGGCAGGAGGCCCACAGAGGAGGTCCTGACATCCCTCATACAGCTACGAGACACCAGGAGCAACCAAGATGAGTTTTGAGGACAAGTAAATATTTGTCTTACATGCTTTACGTGCTTTATTGACTGTATCTGAAAATATTTAGTATTTGTAATAAAGATATATGAAAAGTTGCTGTCTGAAATCACTCAGTGCATTCAGCTTTCACCGCTTGTTGACATACTGACAAATGTATCCACTCATGGCATTTAGTAATTAATGTCCTAAAAAGTACAGAAAAGAGACTTTGGGCTATTTTAAGATTGTGATCATTCTAGCGTTACAGAGTCACAGTTTGAGTTTGTTTGCTAAAAATGTGACCCTCCTTACATAAGAATGTATCCCGATAAAGGAATAGAAAAGCAGGCATAACATTTAGAGTAGAAGAAAAGGAGGATACGGAGGCAGCTTTGACTAAAATAGGAGAGGGAGCAGCAGTGTCAGGGCTGTGTGTTTTCTTGTGTGTAGTGGAAACAGGCAAGTCAAGGTAAAGGTCAAAGGGATTGGTAGTTTTCCTCTTTAATTGAGAGAGGGCAGCCGGATGGAAAAGACATCAGTCAAAACTGTGACAGAAGGCGAGAGAGAGGGAGGCGTCAGCTCCGGGAGAATAAACGAGCCAGAATGAACAAAAGCACAAAGCCGGTTGTCAAAAGGTGGAGTGGATTGTGTGTTTAGGTAGGTTGGCAATGTGAGCTGGATACAGAGGGTGAACTGAGCTCATTGACACTATGCTGTGTTCGAATCCAACACAGATTGGAACAGTGCGAAGTCACTGCCCGGGTATTCATGTTTTTGATTAGTACATGTGTGTAAACTTTGCAGCCAACATTTGTGCGCCTTTGATTTGGCTAAAACACACGCAGCTGCTCGGTCTTTCCTGACATTAAGTTTTATTTCACTCAGTATCCACGAGCAATTCAGGCAAAAAAAAGTGCATTTTTCTAATTTCATTTTTAATTTAAAGGAGGCAGCCCTGACCTTTGTTGAACCTTCTGTTACACTTATCAAACCACTCCTCCTTGGCAACAAACCCAAGGTAGTATTTTGCCACTGCTGTGAGCACAAAGTTTTGGATCCAAATGTGGCCTTTTGTTGTGTTTTTCTGTACGTGTATGTGTGTGTTTGCGTCTGTATCTTCCCACAGTAGGCTGGAACATTAAGGTTTGGTGGAACCGGAAACTAAAATGCCCACAGGTATGAATGTCCGGAGCTGTTCAGGGTGTGTCCTGCATTCATTCCATAACCTCTCAGCTCGGCTTCAGCAGGTATAGAAGATGCAGTGTCTATTTGTTCTTTGCATTGTGAGTGTTTGTGAACCTTCTTGTCCTGAGTCTCTGCAGTCATTCTTCTGGAGGCTCCCTGTGATACAGAACGTGGAGATAAAATGTCTCAGACCTGGCCAAGCAGCATTGCACAGTAGTTGCGTAGTGATGACATAGACCATTAGCTCCAGTAAACACTTGAAATCCTGACTTCATAGATAACAGTATCAGGCTCCCTTAATCCTGCTTGCATCCCGTTTGTCTCACCCTCTACCCCTACTTCCCTATCTCATTTTTATGCATACACACACTCTCGCAAAGCTGTCCTTCATACTACTGCCGGAGTCGCACAGAGTTCATAGAATTATTTTTAGCATAAGAGGTTGTCCCAAAAAGAAATGCCATTGACGG
>OMNV01001326.1:13877-31656 GCA_900303265.1 Brotula barbata | reverse complement strand
TTCATTCATTTCACAGTCAAAAGAATATCCAAGGAATGTGCCAGGAAACCCAACAAGAAAATGTGTAGAAAAGGAGGTATGTAAAAAAAAACAAAAGCCAACACAGAGCGAAAGAGGAAATGAACGAGTGAAAGAGAGGAGATTGATGGGTGCGTCCTTCCAAAGCCATCAGTATCTCTACCTATCAGCTCCCAAATCAAAGTGCTAATTGGAATCAACATGGAACTCGCGCCTCAGATCAACTTCAACATGAGTGTGAGAGACGAATGAGAGGTGGTGGATGTGTGTGTGTGTGTGTGTGTGTGTGTGTGTGTGTGTAGGGCTGAGCAGTAAATGTGTAGTATTCAATGTGATTTTAGATTCACCATTATGCTCAATAACTATTATAATATGGACATCAGCCACCCTACCTGCCTGTGTGTGTCTGTATTATGCATGGTGAGCCTGTGTGTTAAGGAGAGAAAATCCTCATATTAAACCAGGTCTCTAAATATATAATGTGACTTTGAAAATATATGTACAGTATCTGTGATCTGTATTTTATTTTTTTATATATTTGTATCAAGGACTGAGATTTTTATATTTTCATACAACTGTTGATTGAATCAGAAGCATTGTCACTCTGCAAAAATAGTGCATCAAATTTTAGTTGGTGCGCAAAAAAACAAAGTTTGCTCACGGCTCTGACGGCATTTAAGACTCTATCTTATTGCACATATTTGTCAAACAAGACACCTGAAAGTATCAGAGTCTCACTGGGTGATTAAATATACACTAAAAATTGGAGGGCCATCTCTGTCTTCAGTATAATATTCACGATTGTTCATAGGAAGATACAGTATATTTAAGTGCCATGACAGCTTCCATCTATCCATGTGGCCCATGTTCAAATGCGTTGCCAAACAGACATGCAGTCCAATTACAATAGCAACAGCTACAGTCTCACTGTTGGTAACATGGTTAATTTTCTTAGTTAGCCTTAAGGCAATAGAGGACCTCACAGGAATCTGTAAGGCAGTGATCATGAACATTTCTTATTCTGCAGTAAAGATTCCGTTTCAGCTGTGAGACCTCTGCTGCCTATTTCCATGGAGGCAGGAGCAGCTATTGGCCCCACTCTGAGCTCATACATTCTGCTTTGGTAAACCAATTTTGACAGACTGGCCCTCTAGGCACTTCTGCTTCTGAATTAGTCCTAGTTGTGGAATATACACAGAAATATCTTTTTAATATTCCCTTTCCACGTGGAATTTTTCAATTATCCTCCCAATGTTTGGTAATGAGAAAATGGTTTATCATAAGTTTCAAATGTTGGTTTTCTGACACACTATTGTTTGGAGAGGCAATATTTGCAGAGTTCTTCTGTTACTTTGAACATAGAGGTTACAATTTCAGTCTTACTGTTTGCTGGAAATGCCTTATTTCAATTGCAGCTTTTTAACTGCTTCTAATATTCTCGGCTTATGTTGAATTAGCAGTGCAAATGAAGCATAAGTTATCCTTTTTACACTGTATAGACAGCAACCTTTGAAGCACACTTGGTTTTTGTTAAACCTTTTAAACCAGGAATTCTTGTGTCACAATTTCAGTGTTGGAATTGGATAATACTGACCAATAGGTTAACAGTTTAATAGCTCCTTCATTAAATATTTTGACCAGAACCATTTCAAAAGTCAGAAATGTTCTCTAACTGAAATACTTATAATGTAAGTTTCTCCATCAATAGTTGTGTGAATTCTAAAAGACTTTATTATGTAGGAGAGTCATACACACTGTGCACATTCAGTATTAAAAATTACTTCATTACTAGTTTTATTTTATGATCTGTATTTCGGTGAACATGGTCCCTCTAGAGGAAATGGTGATTAATTTTGAGAAAAGAAATATGGTGTTGATGAAATGGTTTTGTGATTGTTGCCAAGCAACGGTACAGAGTTGTGACAGGAACAAAGTAAATGAACCTCTTACCTCTTTTGAAGCACCTTTGTTTGAATGGTGACACCTGTCAAGTGAGAAAAATACATCAACCGTGAACTTTGTAAAAAAAAAAGAAAAGAAAAAATCAACCATGCTTGACAAGAAGTTAGTACGCCGCCATTTGTACGATTTCAAAAATGTTATGAAGGTCCAGTAAAATCTTCTCAAGTCTTTAATCGGATCTTCACTACAATCTTATTAATTTATTATTACTACTTTTTTATTACCTGGACTCTGCAGTATTTTAATGTATTGTATGGTGACTTGAGTGTCCTAAAAAGTGCTATAAATTTGATTTATTATTGTTATTATTATCATTATTATGATAAGAAAATGTGTTAAATTTGCCTACCATTGAATGATTTTCAATTTAGAACTTTGTCTTGAGATACTACTGGGCATTATGCATGGAAACCACACAATGCACTGACATCAAAGATGTAGTTCATATTTCTACTTAAAATGAAAGGCAAGCCTTTAGACCACGTGTCCTGCCAAAATGAAAGGCAAGCCTCTAGACCACGTGTCCTGACAAAAGATCAAAGACAGACTTATTCTGTGAAGATATGAATGGTTGAGAAAAAAAACCTACTTTCAACAAAGTAGATTTGCCATCTTTTTTTCAGCAACCAGTTAGTATATGGACCTATGGTTGCTGGGAGCCAACCCTCAACAGCGCAGAATTAACTGTGAATTTGTTGTATTGAAAATTTAGTTGACCCTCCTTTTTGCTGCTCCCACAATGTATACATCTCCAAGCGGGGGGTGGATGAGCTGACGTGGAGATGGGAGAATATGTAAGATCAGCACCATAGTGTGGTGCTCACTGTGATGCAGCCTGAAAGTGAACACACACAAACACTGAGACACTGGCGCTGTGGTTATATCACTCAGTCATTTTCTCCGTCTGAGCCGGAGTGAATGGAGTGAAGAGAGGGGCAATGATGAGCAGGCACACTGCTAACCACTATTCAGTGTGAGGAGAGCTGGGCTTGAGATGGGTCAATTTTGTGAGGACTCTGATGAGGTCAATCTTTATCTTTATAGAAAGCTGACATTGTTAAATTCATTGACAACTGAAAATGACTTTTAAAATCGAATTCTTTTTATGAGCTCAGGTGATGAGGTGCACTTGCTCTGCTACCTGTTTATATAATATTCGTCTGATCCTATACAGGGATGTTGCAATAGATTTCTTCACTGCTTGTAACTTGCTTGTAAAACCTGTCCATAGAGTCCTTCAGGGCGATGGAGGAAACACTGTTTCTGAGAGACTGACTGAGATCAACCTTCCTGACCTGTGCTTTCAACCCTCATCATGAGTCTATTTGAGATAAGTGCAGCAAAAGCTGTTTTACGTTTGAGCTTGATTTGAAGCACTCAACTACCATTCCTATGCAGCTCTCACAGGCAGCAGGCTGCCATGTGTTACACAGCCTGGTGCCAGTACTGAACAGTCGGATCAGTTGCCAAACCTGTAGATTAACTACCCGAGCAGAAATATTGGACATTTTTTCCTCTCACCAGATGACCTCCAGTTGTTAGAGAGCTTGGGAAACAGAAAGAGCCCCAATCCTGGTTAGACTGTCTGGGCCGTGGTAGACAGTAACACACCATGGTAATCCTGTTGGCTAGCCAATTCAACCCTGCCTCGGGGAAGGAGGGGCTGCTCCCTCAGCGCCACTGTTGAAATCTGTATGCCAAGCAGAGAGGGCAAAAACTTTCCAAGATGACACAAAAAAATATTGGCCCGTGTGATTTCAAAACAGAGCAGAGTATTCTTTTTTTTTTTTGCTGGAAAGGAGCTGCTGTGAAATGTATATGGGATGGAGGATGATCCCGGTGTATGAAGTCTGTAGCCAGTCAGTGGACGATCCATTCACTGACTTGAAATGCAAGTCGCGATTTAAGCAGGAAGTTCCTATTCAGAGGTCTCCTGCTGCAGTGCTGTCCAGCATCCACAGTCAACACAAGGCTCAGTATCTCTGTTCTGTTCTTTGTTTATCGTAAACTAAGAAGGAATGAAGGCACATTAAAATATACAGCTTGTAAATGTCTGTCAAAGAGGGAAAACATAGTATGTAGCAGCTGGTTTCTGGTACATCTGGTGTGTCGTATTAAATGACAATGATTTTCTTGAACTATGAATTTTTCCTTGAAATTTTACTGTTAATGTTTTCCGCACATATATTCTTTATTCAACTTAACATAAAACAATAGCAGTAGCAAATCACAAAGGTATTCCTGACAAACTGGTGAACAATATCCAAAGAGAGGGAACAGAATGTGGTACACTGTTTGTAGGTCGTACACTCATCCACCTCAGAGGAAGATAAGCGTGTTGTTGATACAATGCAAACCAGTCCTGCTTTAAATCATGTTGCCATGTAAATTAACAGTTAGATTATTTTGCCTGTGATTCTTTATGAATGTTTGGCTCTTTTGGATTTTGGACGAGAAATTGAAAGCATTCTGTAGTTCCCTGGTTTAGAGCAGTGTCTCGCATCATATATTATTTAGAATTATCGACATGTTTGGGCTTGGCAGAGGTTGACACAAAGGCAAAATCATTGCAGTGTTATTTACATAAGTTTGAAAGAATCTGCAGTGGGTGGTTAATTCTTTTAAAACTCCTATCATATTTTTTGAGGCTTTCAAAGGTTGTATGAATGGGTCTGAAATTATGCGTGAGAGAGGTTTGAGCAGCTTAATTCCTTGTGAGTCTTGATTGTATTCGTAAGATAGTGATGATCACTTTTCACCTATTATGGGGAATAAATGCTTCACGTCTCAGTCCATTATCAGGCTGTGGACAGGCAGAAAGACATCTTGGCTGCCTTTACTTTGGTTTTTATTTTGGGAACAGCTGAAGCACAGTATGAGTTTTGGATGTCCTTTACTGCAGGATTACAGCCTCCTTAACCTTTTAGCTGCATTCTCCATCATTCTCTCTTATGTGTCCCTCCCAAGCTGTTCCTTAACCTCTGCGCTGGGAGACAGATTGAGAGAGAGACACAGAGAGCAGACAGGAGGAAAGACAGGAGGAGAGACGAATCATCCAGAAGTCTGAAAGAGAAAAATGGCCACCAGAGGATTAGAGACTGAATATAACTGCTCTAAATTGTCAAGGCTGCAACATTTCACATTTCACCAAGTCCCTTTCCACATTTTGACCTTTCTGATATTTAACTCCGAGGCCCATCTATTGTCAGTGAACCTTTTTTCCAGCAGAGGATGGCCGGTTAACATTCAGCCCTTCCACCATGTATTGAGTGAATTGTGGATTCAGGCAGGGAGTCTCCAGAGTCACTCAGCTCCATGTACATTGTGTGTGTGTGTGTGTGTGTGTGTGTGTGCGGGGGTAGGGTACCCATGCACATACTTCTTCATGCCGAATAGAACTCTATGGCGAACTGCTGGAGTACCTATTGTCTGCCTCTCCATCTTGTCTAAATGTTAAATTTCAAAACCCTTTATGTAAAAAGTAAGACCATCAAATATGGTTTTCTCTGAAGCTGATTTGATAAATGCGACAGGTTTCTGCTTGTCAAGGAAAATGAATAATAGTCATTATTCTTGCTGCAGCCAATTTTTAAACAACACACGTTATCTCTCTTGGAATCTAGCTATGCAAACTATTTTTAGAATTCATTGTAGAAGTATATTAATGTCACATTATTTCACCACAGTATTGTTTAAATATCCAAGTTCAAATTTAGGTTTAGTTGGTGGATCACTACAAATGTCACATGTTTGGAGTTCCTCTTATAAATTGATTGACGCAGACTCAAAGACAACATGATTCAAAGTGTCAAAGCTTCCGTATAACACTGACCATCCAATCTATACACGTCTGAGTGAATCTTACTTTTTTTCTTCCATTTCAATGGCACAGGACGTGCTAGAATAATGAGAATTAAGTTTTTTATCAACAGATGGCCTTCACAATACAATATTTCAATTTGGCAGCATATTGGTGATGTCTTCCTGCAACAAGACTTTGTGCTCCCGCTGTGACATTTGCTTAGTCAAACTTTGATTTAAGTTATTTCACATATTGACCATGTGAACCTCAAATGTCGAGGCTACATTTAGAATGTGTTGCTCACAGATCTAAATTACATTATTATAGATTATTTTGAATTCTAAATTATTGTATTATAAATTATTATATGGATGATACCCAGTGTTTTTTAAATGGTTGACTAGATTCTGGAATTTATTGTCACTTTATTGAGCATTGCCTCTTGTTTTGCGTCTTAGAATTTAAAGTATTGCTCACATATTGCAACACAGGTGAGGTAAGAACTGGGTTCAAAATGTTCTTCATGTTGAGCGCTTGTGCTCAGTAAATTGTGTCTAAAGTTGATAATAATAATAAACGAAAGGTCATGAATGATCATTTGCATTCAGTAAATTAAGCTATAAATGGCCAATTATAATTTGCCGTTATATGTGAAATGGAACATTTGTTTGGAGGTATTGTGAAACAGGATGGGTCAAGGGGTCATCCATGCCTCGAGGGACCATCAAACCTCAGCACAAGTTCAATTCAACCAACATAAATGTTGTGTTCAAAGTGGATAATCTGACCTCATAATGGTGCTCAAAAAATATGGTTATATTAATAGCTGGCAGGTTAATTGTCATCAAAAAATTATTATTTCTCCTCGTCCAGGGACCATGAAGATCTGCAGCAAATTAGAAATTCAGACTTTAGATTTTGAAATAATTTTTCTTGAAACAAAGTGTATTCCAAGAGGAATTTGAGCTGCCAGTTGTGTTAGATGAAAGGCCAGGGAACATTTATTCACTTGGGACCATGAGAATCCAAACCAATTTCATGACAATGTGGCCAGAAATTCCGTGCGAAATCCAATGGACCAAAGGGTTAAAAAAAAAAAAAAAAGTTAGAAATTGAAACTATAATTTATGACTATTATTTCGGAAGTGGCAGACCACAATCGGCCACCTCTGACTGTCTGACTTGTTAAGTGCCAGTGGTGTATGACTCTGTTATAAATAAAACTATGGCGTCAATGTTATCTTCAGTATGCTGTATATTCTCGTCCAGTTTAAAAATTTTGCAAGGATTATCACATTATTAAATAATGTTCATATTTTTTTGTGTTGATTAGAATTGCCCTTCACGTTTTATTTTCTTAATGGAAATAATGTTTCCATATTTACAAAGTTCACGTGGTATGAAACAATGTTAGTGCTTTTTTATTGCCTCTTTTTGTTGATTTTACAATCTGTGTCTTTGCAAACATGCTATTTTGAATTTCCCTGTGCCTCTCTATGTCTCTCCCTGCTTCAATAACAGGGGTCCATGCAAAAAAACAGGGAGAGGATTTATCGGATAACGACGGTGATGAAGATGAAGGTATTTTCCACGATGGTCCATAAGTGGTGCATGATTTCCTCAAACAATGTTACTCTTTTTCTTATTTATGTTCTGATTTATTTGATTGTTTTTTTTATCCTGTGCAACAGGACAAGCATCATTGAGCAACCCTTTCACATTATTATCTGCACAACAGTGTTTGAGAATGAACAAGTGTGTGGGTGATTGTATTGTCTGTTGTTACATCCCTTTTGTATGTATTTAATTCAATGAGTAGAGTTTGGTTTCAGAGTCAGATTGAATCCAGCTACGGAACCAGCTGATGTTAAGCCATTTTAAAATCTAACATTGCAACTGTTATTACAGAGGCAGCAGTCAGAGTCCCTTCTTAAGGTGTGGCCAGCAGCTGTATTTAAGGCGATAATAGCAGAGGGAATGTGGAGCAGCAGTGTAATATCAGACTGTTCGTCAGGTCTGCCAGCAGATTTAGATGAGGAGCGTTAGTTCAAGAGTGCTGCTGGAGAGGATTAGAGGAGAGAGGTGTAGAAAATGGGAAGTTGGTGCTCAGCAATCACATTGTTCACTTTCCATATTTATCTTAGGATATTCCTGGCTCGGGGTGAATCTCTACTGAGATTAGAACGAGACAATTCATGTGCTGCAACAGAAATGGCTTAAATCCCTGAATCTAAATCAAACCCTTGATACTGCCTCGTCCTTGTCTTACTTTGCTACTGAAGGGTAAATGAGACAAGCATAATGTCAGGCATCAGTGCAAAGCTTTTTGAGATATCCTTTGTTTGTTAAGGACACACAGGATTTTTGTACATTATAGGTACAATATGTTTGGAATGACTTTTTGGTCCTCAATACTCACTTTAGTCAGAAGAATTATTTTAAATATTTCTCATGGTCATGTGCCATGAGGGTGAGATTAGTCGTGCGCACCGCTTTGAGTTTTGAGTCAGGGATCATTCCAGATACTTACATGTCTGTAGTGGTTCTTGTTATTCTTCGCCAGTGGGCTATTCTCTCGAATAGCTGCCTCATGTTGGCATTGATCACAGAACAGGAAACGTTGCCATGGCACCATTTTGACACACAGGTGTTTCCTTATTCAAGCCCAGGGCAAGCTGTTACAAATGAAGCCAAATTGCCTTTGGTCTATGGCTCAACTGTGCGTGTATATGTGTATGCATGTGAATATTGGGCTCCCTTCAAGAAAGCCCACGTGTTGGTGTATGTAGCCCCAAGTCAGTTAGAAATTACTGACAAGTGCAAATCCCTTTGTCTGGCACATCTTTGCATGCAACGCAGTGGCTTGGTCTGTTGTGCAAGACTAGCCGCACTGAAAATGTGACAAGTCTATTCTTTAGAAAGCGCGACTAATGCTATTTACTGAGCATCACCGTAGAAGCACAATACGGTCCCAGCTGAATCTGTGCCTCCGCACTGTAGCTAATGTATGTGTGACAGAGTTGGCCATCAATCCCTAGACATGATCCAGAGGATTTACATTGTTCTTGTCAATGTGTCTTTTTTGAAGTGTCATGGTGCAAAATATGAAATGGGGGTCTAAGGACTCCCCTCTTGTCTGTAATTCCTTAAAGAGAACTGTGTTACCTCATGACGTAGCACAAACCGCTACGTCCTTGCAAGCTGTTTTACATACTATTACTCATACAAGTGACTGATACTCTGATTATGGGCAATTGCAACCTAGATCTCCAAACTAAATCTACTGCATGTATTACCAATCAAAGTCTAAATATTTGTATTCAAGTTAACCCACAATTAGAATCAAACCCAACTGTACCACCTTTCATCCACATATTTTCATTCAGTCCAGAGAGTGGCTGTCTTGTCTGGTTTTTCTGTCTAACCCCCTCCATCATTCAGTCTGTTCATCCCAGCATTACCATGCTGTCTGAGTTGGCACATTGTCTATCTCGGGCTAATTCCTCCCCCCTCTGCCATGTTTGAGCTGTCTTCCACCCTGTTATAACCCTCCAGACATGCTCTTAAATTCAAGTTAAATAAGCTTTTTCATTGCTGCAATGTGTGTAACATATGTATTGTAACAGTAACACATAAATATAAATTTACAATGTAAAGGGGTAGATAGAATGTCCAATAAAAACATTGAGTTTGGACTTGGGGGTCAGCAATATAAAACAGCCGAGGAGAATAATTACCTTTTTATAGATGTGCTTCTGCCTGCTGCCTGCATTTACAGGTCTCGGTCTTCCTGTCCGTGTGTCTCAGACTGGCAGATGTTGCAGACAGAGACAAACAGAAAGACACAGGCACTCTGAGCAGCAGTCAACCCCTTGGCTCCCCTAAAGTGCATTCTAATTCTACACAGCACTCCCTCCAGCAACATGAGAGTGTTGGCCAAGTTGCTGTGATTTACCCCAGCCCACAATCGGGGACTCAATTTTACAGAAGCAGTTATTGCACTGTAAAAGGAAGCACGGGCTTTCAATCACGTAGCTGCTGTTGTTAGATAAAGGTGGGCATGTAAATAGAGTCCCCCAGGTGGAGCATGGTTACATTGCTGAGGTTCTTTGCCCCAGTGATAGGCTGAAAAACACAGGGGTCCACATTGTGTGTGTGTGTGTGTGTGTGTGTGTATTTGTGTGTGTGTGTGTGTTATTTGGCTCTTTGAGACTCTGGCTCTAATCGGGCAATCATTGCCCCCTCTGTCAGTGTGCATACTCGTGTTCACCCAAATGCAAACGTACACCCATATACAGTATACCCATGTTCAATGCTTGATTCCAAGAAGCAAGCAGAGAAGAAGCTTACCCACACTCTCTGCACATGCTCACATACATGTGTCCACATACTCACACACACACACACACACACACATCCCCCCCCCAGAGAATCTCTCAATCGCTGCTGTGCGAGGGAGCAGAGCTGATCTCCACCTGCCCGGGTATTACCATTAATTCCATTGCACAGGCCTGACTGGATCCCCATCCAACGAAGCCCTCAGCTCGGCTCAGGCAGCCTAGAGAGTGGTGAATCGACTTGGAGGCCATTCACGCGACATTCTCACCATTCTCACTACCCTATTCTCTGCCACTCTCACCATCCCTGTAATGGGGACAGAGAATTTTGACCCTTGAAGTTCATTTGTGTGGAGATATTTGGAAAGCTGCTGCTCGACGTCTTTCCAAGATTACCACTGCAGCTAATAGCCAGTTCACAAGAGCGTCATTTACACCATTTCAAAATATGGAAGAGTCATGCTGTCTTATTTATTTGATCTTTATTCTTGAGAGGCACAGAATAATTGATAAGGGAAAAAACACCCTGGAACAGCAATGGAGAAATGTGTTCAATTAGCAAGCCAAGGGGCTTCCTTTAACCTCAATGTTTTGCTAAGCGCACGACAAATCGGTGTGTTGCTGTGTGGCTTTTCATGTACATGCAGTATTTCCCCTAAAAATGTTGTGCACATTAGCACATCATGAACACACATTCCATGAATCATCGCTGCACATCATTTTTCTTGGCTTGGATTAAATTCACCATGGCGTTGTGATATGGACCTCCATCTACGATACTCGAGCCCACCATGCTTCACTCACTTCTGTAGCCACGTCTGTGCCCCTCCATTCTTTGCCATCTGTGCCTGTCTATCTGTCTATTTGACTCTGGACTTTTAGAGAAAAACGTCAAAATATTTGGTTGTCTTTTCTCTGCTTTTTTTCTTGATCCGAATCCAAGACACCTTTTAAGACGACTCCTTTTTGGAAAGACTCAAAACTTGGATTATGTTATACGTATTAGATTTTTAGTCGGAAGAGGTTGGAAAGATGGAACGATCTGAATGGGGGCAGTGGACACAGAGCCAGACTGACTCGCATTTCAGAACAGCACAGCACAGAGGTTCCCGAATGCAGACGATTATCCCAGAATGACTGGATATTTAACAATATTTTGCATCTAAAAAATATTTTTTGAAATGTTGTTGGCCTAGTGGCCGGTCTCGATGGCCCGATGGCCAGACCTGTACAATTATTGGGGAAACACTGACATGCCTTGAAACCTTTGGTTTTGTACAATATAACATCAGCTTTTGTAGTTTCTGCCAAGCGCAGACGACTCTCCCAAATAAAGGTTTAGCCTGTCACTGTCAGACAAACAGCTGCCTCTGAGTCTTAGGGATGACAACACCTCTACAGCTAACTGCTCTCATCTATATCCAGCCCAGCTCGGGGGGCTTTTGCTAATAGCCCTATAGGCTTTCCCCTGTCTTTCTTTTTATGTTACTTGGTCTCTCTCTTTCTCTGTCTCTCTCCTTTCCACAAGCAGAAAAGCGTTACAGCATGCACTAGTCCAGTTACCAACATCATATTAAATGCACAAACACACCAGTCAGTGAGCAGGATGTCACCTTCACACAAAGGTCATTCCTCCCATTACATAAACTATAGTGATGTCAAGATTCATCGTAAAGGCACGCCCTGACGCTAGCTTCTGGACCCCCTTTTCACATTTGCAGTGCCACGTTGAGGTTTTTTGTACACAAGACATGCCTGGATTACTTGTAGAAATGTCAAGTATTATTAAAGAACACAGTGGATTTTGACATACTCTGACTGTAAGGTGCTCTTTCCTACCCATTCCATCACTCCCAATGATGTGCAGCCTCTGAAAGCCTGCTGGCTTAAAATAGCAATATCTATGCAACAGCTATTTTTTTCTGCTCCCCTTTCTACTGTCTTCCACAAGTCCAGAATAGAAAATGTATTACTGTGTGTTCCTTCACTTCAGCCTTTCTTGTAGCAATGGCCTATAGTCGCTGCCAGTTCATTTGATTCTGTTAAGAGGGAAACTAACGCAGACATCCAGTGACATTCAGAATACTGCCACTGACTTCAATAATCACACATGCCGCCGTAGAAGTCAAAGTAATTGCACTACCTGTGTCCTGTTTTGCAGTAAGCTACCCACACAAACTGTATGCAAGTCTACAAATGAGCAAGGCTACTAATGGACTTGTCATGTGTGAAGTGTGACCCTTGGGCTGACATGAATACACCAGTAGGGTGCATATCACGTCCTGCCACATCAGGACATTGTCAGCCCTTCCCCGCGTCAGTCCTCACTTACAGCCACTGACAGCCACCATGTTTTACCAAGTGTTGACACAGTACATACCGACAATTTTCCCCACTTGCCGTTTCCTGTTCTACTATAGAGTGCCGAGGCTGCTTCTGGAGCTGAATGGCACTCCAATGCCATGACACTCTTCAGTGGAAAAGGACAAAAGGTAGAGGCAGTGCAGAGTAAGGCTCAGAAAGAGGGAAAAAATTAAATGGGGAGAAGGGGTAGGAAAGAATTCGTTCAGACCTCCTGGTGGGACTTGCTTGCAGCAGCATCATCAGCACTTGGAGCCTTAGCTCAGGCCTGAGTTATACTGTACCTCCTACTGACGCTCCAATCAGCCCACAGCTGCTGTGATGCACCCAGTGAGGGTTACACTACCTGTTAAATGTGTGCCCAAGGTGCAGTTGTAGGTGGATCTCCCCAACCTGTCTATTTAGTCTGGTTGAATTAAAGACTTATTCTTTCTTTCTTTCTTTCTTTTCAATAATTTTCCATTAGGTTTCTCTTGTCCCTAACACAAGTATTTGCTGACTGTATAATGTGTGGCTGAGTGTGTGAGGCATTTTACTGTGCAGTTGATGCTGCATGATTTCACTTGTGTGGTTGAGATTAAAGTGCAGGAAGATTCCATTATGTAAATTATTTTTCCATCTTGACATCAGTTTTCTCTTCATTGCATTACATTTCTGAATATCCCTTTCTTTCATATATAGATTTTTTATTTCCAATCATGAGTGTATATATTTATTTATTTATTTAGTTTTAACCTGTCGTGCATGCAGTTTTCTTGCCGATATATTGGTATGTGCTTTAATGAACATATCTCTGCTTTTTCTAGAGCAGGCCTCAGACTCATTTTTTGGACCTTATGATGCAATGAATACATGTGGTGTTTACCTGAGAGAGGTAGCAAATGAGGAATCATTGTTTTCAAGCAGCCACTAAGTCACATGTTTGACCAGATGAGCTCATTCAGAGCAAACGGCAGAGCTGTGATCTTATTTTTTGGGATGAACCGGTCACATCATTCCCCTCAAGACAAGCAGTGCTGCATTCCAAATGTTTATATATCCTGAATGTTTTTTTCACTGTGAATCAAAGTCCAATTAGGTTCTGTTGCATGTACTGTATATCACTTCTGTGTGACACATCCCACATCAGATCAAGTCAATAAATAGATTAGAACAAGTGGAGCTTCAGTGTCTGGTATTGCTCTCCCAAAGGGATTTATCTGTTGTCATGGAGACACGATGTGAATCAACAAAAGAGGTGACTGATAACATTGACATGACTAATCTCTTTTTTTTCTGATTTCTGCCCCCTGCTCCTTCTTCCTCTTTGCCATTCTGTTTGTATTTGTGGTTCATTTGTTTGAGAGGCTTGTGTAGAATATTGTTTTGCTGTTATTCCTCTCTCCCCTGCTTTCCCTCTGACCGTACTTTTTCATGCTTCCTTGTCCTATGCATCCCCTCCTCCTCTTGTTTCAGATAAGTGTGTGCATAGAGAAGTGTCAGCTATAAATCACATTTCACTGTGTAGCCTTCTCAGATACCAGCCAGATAAAGAAAGCCATAAATAAGGGAACATCATATACATGTTATTGCTTTGCTTTTAACCATAACAGGGCCATGAATAACCAAGGGAATAATGGAGAAAACAGTGAATCAATGCTGAGTCCTGCCATAGAAAAACACGTCTCTGCCAAATGCACTTAAGTAGCTGTCCTCTGTGTTAAAGCATGCTAATGTAATGGAGAGTATCATGACGAGCAGCGCCTGCAGATGGATGCAGCTCAGGCCTTGCAGGATGCAGTCTGCGATTAGCTAAAAGATTTGGAATTTTGGCTTTCAGTCACCATAGCAACTGGAACACAATACCATCTATTTAAATCATGATTTCTGTCTTTCTTTCTGTCATCTTTTCTTTCTTTCTTTACTTTGGATTCTTTTTCTTTCCTTCTACCCATACCTTGCCTGTCTTCCATTTTTTTTCTTTTCTTTCTTTCCTTCTATTCATCCTTTCCTCCTTTCATGCGTCCTTTATTTCTGTCCGTCCATCGTTTGTTTCTTTCCGTCCTTTTCTTTTTCTTTCCTTCCTTCCATGCTTTATTTCTTTTTTCATTCCTTTCATCCATCTTTTTTTCCCAGCCTCCATCTGTCTTTTCTTTCTTTCCTTCCTTCCATCTTTCATCTCAACAATTTATAGTTAAAGGGCGTAAAAAGAATCAGAGTAGAGAACAGGAAATGTTGGCGTGAAAGAGGATATTTGCTGAATGTGATCTATTAACATAATCCAGGGAGGAAATTGTGTAAAGATGTTGAATGAGTGAAAGTATTTTAATGATTGAAAATACAAAAATCAGAACCTAAGTAGTATTATTATACAGATTACATCTGGATTTTTTCACGCTGATGAAATAGAAAATTGTATTGTATATTTTAAATATATATCTCCAGTGCAATTATGTGAACTACTGCCCATCCCCGAAAAGCAATACAAAGTGAGCGGGAGCTCACTTTGAAAGTGGGGGAGCAGGGCAAAAATGAGAGAATTTCTCCCAGCTCTAGCTAGCCAGTCAATTATTCAGTGTATTTGTTGCACAAGAGTTTTTTTTCTCCCTCCCTCTACCTCTGGGTGTGTATTATCTGGCTAGAGTGTCATTCTGGCTGCATATCAAACCCTGGTTCAAGGATAAAATAAACACATTTTACCGAAACTGGAGCCCAATTTTAACTACCTGCAATGCCAAGCAACGCTGTGCAAATAAATTGCAGCACAGAGATAGTCCTGTGTAAAAAAAGCTTATGGTAACATTGTGTAATTAGCCGGTGTGTTTTCGCTATCACTGTCAAGCCAGATTAGCCTGCTCCCTGGTTAGGAGATGTGTCAGAGTAACTCTGTCTTTATTCTCCCTAATGGCTTCTTGTGTGTCTATATTGGGAAGTGGGGCTGCCTCCTACAAGGCAACACAAAACCAAATATAATCCACATATGAGCTAAATGACATGCTGCATTTTCAGCTGAGATGGCCAATTACTATAATAGAGTTGAACTCAAGAGTTTCAACATAATGAGTGGACATCCGTTTGTTTCCCACAAAGGAAATGTAACGTAATATTGCTTTCATTTCTGTTAGTGGACCAACAGACCGTGTCCTTACAGCTGGTATCTGGGAGGTGACTGTCAGTTTGTCTGTTTGTGCTCTATCTGAGTTGACCCTTGATCAGAATAGGAAGACAACAATGTGAATTTGTTAATGATGGCCACTCTTACAGACATACGAGATACCGGGGCCAAACCCGTGATGGTCTACATCCACGGAGGATCCTACATGGAGGGGACGGGCAACATGATCGATGGCAGCGTGCTGGCCAGCTATGGAAATGTCATCGTTATCACTCTCAACTACCGTGTCGGAGTCCTCGGTAAGTACCACTCTATCTTTTCCTATTTTTTCCTTCACCTCCTTCTTCAAGGACATTTTTTCTGGGACATCTTTGTAGGGCAGTTAGGTGTAATGAGCAGTGCTGATTGCCACACACACACCAAGTAAGGCAAAGAGGAAAAAACAGCAGCAAATATACGGTCTGCTTCCTCAAAACAGTAATTGAGTGAGCTGAATGTCAGTTTGTTGTTATGGCTGGGGTTTAGAATAAATCAAGAAATTATTGTAATGAGGTTGACGAAGTGATGAGATGGGCGTGATGCTAGAGAGCAGGGAAGGAGAGTGGGAGAGAGAGAGAGAGGTTCTCTCTGAGTTGTAGATTGACTCACTGCTGAATCCTCTTTCAGACACTTATGTGTGGCGGGGAAGAGAGGAAGAAAAAGAGAGAAAGCAAAATAGAGCGAGCTCCATGGAAACAGCTGCAGGAAAACAAAATGGAGTTTGTTAGCACACTACCCGAGCTTTATACCTATTACATCCATCTCTCTGACACAACTGATTTCCCTCCTCGCACACTTTTTTACATTTAGAGTGGTTCTTTAAAGACTACAAACTCTATGCCTGTGAGATGATATTTCCAGCTTTGTTTGTATTTGTTGCAACCATTGCCTCAGACTCAGATTTGAACCAAATTATGGGAGCTGTTAATGTAAAAAGCTGGTTGCTCCTCAGAAAGCTCCACTTGTCAAGAGATGGGGGCTGACTGAGGGCCACGGAAGAGTGCTATTTTATCCTTCAGGACACTGAGATGACTGTTGTGGTTGAATCATAGAGGGACGACTGCATTTATTCCGAGACTCACTTTTTGATGGAGATGAGAGCGCTACGGCCTATCGATTTTGTCATCAGGGTTGCTCGCCTTGGATGTGTTGTGTTTTCCTCTGTCATTTTTGTCGAGTATCATTTGAGTGTTGTAATCAGCCTTCGGGGTGGTAAGACAGCAGAACGGGCCGAGCACGCCTCCTGTTCTGCCACCGGTTTAAAGCTGAGCACGCAAGCCTAATACAGATTCGTGATCATATTTCTTTCATGGCACTTCAATTATGAGTCAGATGTTTCGTCTCTCGCTGCCGCATTTTGCTAAATGTCATTCTACATGCATGCACACACACTCCCAAACACTTGCATACAAGTCCCCCAAGCAAGCGCGCAGGCATGCACACACTCCAAGTGTTATCACGGACAAACACGGACAGGCTTACACAGTGAGAACCACGCAAACAATCTACGTACACAAAGATGCAGTATTTGCACACACATACAGACACAGCAGTTCACAAAGCAGCTCTCTTGGTGAGCTCCCCAGCAGCCATTCTGAGAAATGAGCAGGGAAGTGATGCATGTAGTTGAGTGATAATGTCCATTGCTGTAGCATTATGGTCTGATAATCCCCCCGTCCCCCCGTGGTACGGCTTTAAACTGTTATTATAGATACACTTATATAAACTGAATCAAATCAAGGCCAGAGAGAAATCAAACCATTACGGGCCAATTAACATTAAGCTGTCTGAACATTTTAAGTTGGACATTATAAAAAGCAAAAGGCTGTTTGAAATAAGACAAACTGTAAGTGTGCATGTTTGTTCGTCATCTTTGTTTTTAAATAAATATTGGTGTTCCTAACAAATTAATCTTTAATCTGTTTGATCAGCATTATGTTGAGTAAAGTAACTGTTGATAAATGAACACACAGTATGCCACATATGCATAGATACCATATTTTATTTATTTTCATTTAATAATTGCATTTGAATCTTAAAGACTCAACTCCTTACTTGGATGCATTAAGAAAAATACTGATGATTATAATGATTATTATTATTATTATTATTATTATTATTATTATTATTATTATTATTATTATTATTATTATTAATAATAATACA